>APFE030252709.1:65453-79013 GCA_000404065.3 Pinus taeda | reverse complement strand
AAGTCCTGCTCCCCATTGAGTTTCAAGTCAAAACTTTCAAGATGGCAGTTCAGTTGGGGATGGATCTATCAGAAGCCCAAAAGCACAGAATGGAGCAGTTGAATGAGCTGGATGAGATCAGACAAGAAGCAATCCTAAGAACTGATCTATTTCAACATCAAAGAGCTAAGTGGCATGACAGATATATCAAAGAGAAAAAGTTTCAAGAGGGAGATTGGGCATTACTATTTGATTCCAAGTTTAAAGACTTCAAAGGTAAATTTCAGACCCATTGGCTTGGGCCATATGAGATCGACAAAGTCTTTGGCAATGGAGCAGTAAGAATTAATACCATTGATGAATTTCAAACTCCTCTTATTGTGAATGGCCACAGATTAAAGATTTATCATAAGGCACTCTCAAAAGAGGAATTTTTCAAAATGTTTCAAGAAAATTCTGCAGTAAGGCTGGTGAAGAAGAATCCTTCTTCCCCACCAGCCTAGCCTTTGTTCTTTTTTTTGAAAAAAAAATAAAAAATAAAAAATTCTATAAGCCTGAAAACCAATCACTGATTGGCAGTCTTATACAGAAAATGTAGAGTGAAAATCAGGGACACCTGACACTCTATATTTTCCAAAAAAAAATTCTCTCTTTATTTCCCATTTTCACTTCACTTCATCTTCATCTCACTCCATTTCATTTTCATTTCACTCCACTCAACTTCATCCCACTCCATTTCATCAATAAAAGTCTTTTTCATGACCATTTCCATTCAGATAGTTATTATCTAACTATCTCTATTCAACCAAGTGGTTGCTGTGTCAATCTCTGCAGCTGGAATCAGTTTCCGCAGCCAGAAGCAGTTTCCGCAGTCACCACTATGTTTTTCAAATTTACAGTCAAGATGTTAGTGCAATAATCATGAAAATGCAGGTATGACTGAGCATATGCTATGAAGACATGTACATGGAGCATCTACAGACATCAACAAGGAGCAATTGATTAAGGGCTAATGGACAACAAATGACAAGGATTCCAAGGTATGAACACAAATTTCTTTCAAATAGCAATCAAAGGCACAATTTTGCATATTTATTAAACCTTAAAGCTCTACTATTTGCAATGATTACTCCAATAGCTCCATTACCATTCCACGACCTTACTCCACGAACCATGCATTTATTCCCTAAAGGGTCTCATGATTAATTTTCGGGTTTAACTCATAGATGACTGCACTTTCACACTCCACTTGTACTCATGAGATGTGACCCATTTAATTACGGCTCCTCTCCACTGTACTTTTCGCAACCATTTCATCAACGTGTAACGTCTCTTACGCAGCCGTTCACTTCAAAAATTCCGACTCCACTTCACTACCCTACCATTTTGTTAAAGCCACACCTCATTCGCATACGCCTCCACTCCATTTTGGGAACTCACCTCGGCTGCTCATCCTCTGTTTCCGCTTATAGTTCCTGAACACTCCCGTTACCTGTTATCCATCTTCCATTTTCAGCCACTGTTTTTCCATAAATCTTGCAACCTAGCCATCTTACCTCTGTTAAACCCTCACAGGCAGTTGAATTTCAAACAGAGGAAATGATGGGATGGATATTAAGGGCGGAACCGGAAGGGCCTAAGTTCTTAGAAGGATACCCTCAAGTAAAGGATTTGTTGAAGAGGGCTAAATGGCTCCGCTTCATTCAGAAATTTAAGGGCCACAATAAGGAAGTAACAAAATCCTTTGCAAGGTCTTTCAATGACCAGGTGGTGGAGATTAGAGACCTTAAGTTCACGGTCACTAAAGCTTCAATAGCAGCTGTCACAGACTTGCCCCAGGAAGGTGCGCGTTGGTTTAAAACAAAAGTTTGGACGAGCAGGCATGGAGAATTATATTACGTAACCCAGGTATGGACGTTACTGTATTCACAAAAGGAATTCTTGTTCATGCATTAAAAGAAGAATGGGCCAGCTTACTGTTAATCATTCAAAAATTTATCACTTGTGAAGGCCGATTTGGGGCAATGTACATGTATCATACTAGGCTATTGATGAAATTCTTAGAGAACCAAACCCTTAATTTGCCCTATTTCTCATTGCTGAGCTTGAAAAAGATGAGCACCACATTCCAAAAGAACATAGGGGACATAGAACCTCATTTATATCATCATGGACTTGTGAGGATTCTAATTGAAGATCAATTGAAGAAAAACAAAGATACTTGGGAATGGTTTCTAGTAAGAAACTACTTTCAAGAGCCATCTGAGGCACCTGAAAGCAGTACAACAAAGGCACCAAGAAGGAGTAGGAGAAAATGAAAAAGTGCCATAATCCAAGACTCTCATATTGGCAAAACTAAAGAAATTGGTCAAAAAGAGAAGGAGGAAAGAACTAAGGACAGAAAACAGAGAAAATTGAAGGGAAAAAGGAACATAGAAGATGTCTACAAATCACCAGAGCCATATGTAGAGGAAGACTATCAAGTGTTGTCTGAGAGACTAGTACATCTTCAAAAGTAAGCTGCCACAGCTAAGAAGAAAGAAAAAGGAAAACAAAGCATAGAAGAAGAGAGTACTAGCCCACAATATTTAAGAAGAAGCAGCAGGCTTAGAGGAAAGTGGAGGAAAACACAAGTAAAATGACCCCACTTCATCGACTTGGGTGGGGAAACACCCGAGAAACCTCCAGCTGGCCGTAGTCCACCTCATCCTTTGCCAAATATTGGAACCGGTCCTCCAGATGTTGATGTAAGTCCTTCTCATCCAGAATTAGAAGACAGTCCTCCTCAACAAGTTTTTGAAGCCAGCCCAAGGAAAACACCCGAAATAGATCCAAGACAGCAAGAGGTGTATGATTACCTCGAATCCTTAGAGAAGACAGCTGCAGGCCTGAGCACATAATCCACTCAGCCTCACATAACACAAGATGCACAAGTCCAATCCTTGAAACAATAAGTGTTTGAACTAGAGGTTTTAAACAGGCACATTAAACAAGAAAATGAAGCATTAAAGGAGAAAGGAAAAGTGGACAAAATCATTCATGATAGTACTATGCTACATATGGGACTATGGCAGAAAAAGAATAAGAAATTAAAGAAAAAGTGCAAAAAGTTGAGCAGGGAATTAATCAATCTCAAATTCAGATGTTTGATAAGGAAACCTAGGATGGTGGTAGCACCAAGAAAGAAGAAAAGAGGATTGGATGTACTAGCAGAGGCTTTAGAACACATGTATTAAAGGGGGATGACTAAAATTTTGGTTGCATGAGGACATGCAACACCTTCATAGTGGGGGTATGTTGAGTCCCAAACTTGCATCTTCCCTATACACCTTTTTAGATTTTTTTTTTTTTCCAGTTACCTGAACCTCCAAGATGTCAAATCATTGCATATTAGTTTAAAAATAGCATATAGAATGGTTTCCTAAATATGTCTTGTGACTGTTGTTTCATTTAGATTTTTGCTCAGTCAGCTGCAGAATCTTGTCACTTTCCGCAGCCTTTTTGTTGAAGTCTATGTTACAGATGCCTACTGGAGAATCCAGCCACATGGGCAAGTTGCAAATGATGTGGACATGGAACATGTCCCCTTGGTTCAGCCGAATCGTTCACAGAAGACCGTGGTCAAAGCCAGTCAAGCGGTGGTCAACTTAAGAGTTTTACGGTGGAGGACTCTGTTTTTCACCACGAGAAGAATTGCGTGGCAAGTTCCTAAATCCCAGGAGGTGTGCTAACACCTCTGGATTGATCTGTGAACCAAATCTAACAACCACCCTCGGATTTAATTTTTACGGATACCATATTGCTAGATTTCCGGATGTGGTCATTCACGTGTCTGTTTACCAGCGTAGATTTTAGGAATTAGTTATGTCATTTCCTGTTATAAATAAATCATTCTCATATGCATATGAACTAGTTTTTGTATGTAATTTTGACTGTTTTATGAGCCACTGTGCTGTGACTTAATCCTTATGTTATGGCTGTATTTTAATATATGAGAAGACACTATTGTTAAGCTCAATTTGTGGTTGATTTCTGATTGGCCGAGGTTGCAGAGGGCCCCTGTACACCAAGGTTCTGTAATTATTGTACAATTTCATGCTTTCTTCATTTATGTTCCTGATGCCATAATTGTTTGCTTGTATATTACACTGCTTATGGTATTCATGTTGATTGCTGTCCATAGCTTCTTTTATGCTTTCTAATGACTGTTAACTGATCAATGTCTTTATTTCAGGTTCTAATAGATAGCCCGGGCAAGTGCACATAGCTTTTTGATGACTAATGACATGATGGAATTATCTTGTCCTTCTGCTGATTTATTTCTCTAGTTCTAATTCTAGCACTGTTTATTTCTTTCAGTTTTGTTTTGTCCATTTACTTTTCTGCAAGATAGATATTAGACTATTCATGTCATTTTCAGTTACCTCCTATAGCCAGAGCGAGTCGAACGGTGAGGGATTGAAGTATGAATGTATAGTTTGATATTAGTTTATTTGTTTTTGCAAGTTAGTGATTAGATTACTCATGTCATTTTCAGTTACCTCCTATAGACAGAGCGAGTCGAATGGTGAGGGATTGAAGTATGAATGCGTAGTTTGATATTAGTTTCATTTTATGCAATTTAGATATCAGATTACTCAATTTGTTTATGATTACCTCCTATAGCAAGAGCGAGTCGAATGGTGAGGGGTCAGAATATGAGTTGATGTAATATGATTTAGTTACTTTGCTTACAGTTTTTGAATTGCTTTGAGTTCAGTTTTCTTTTTATACAGCAGCAAGGATACTGGGTTTCATAGTCACTAGCTCACTGTTTGGTTTAATTAGAATTTAGGTACATTTTTATTTTCTCTTAGTAATTGATTTCATCATTGCAAGTTTGAAAACCTTTTTGAAAACTTTGAAGTTTGAAAATTATTTTGAAGGTCACCATTGCCTTGAATACTTATATCCGTACTTGATTTTTAGAATTGCCATCTCACATTAGGGAATCAACAAGAAGATAAACCCAAAAACAAACCAAAAATAAAAAACGACAAAGAAGTAAGAAATCGGTTATCTTGCATATATAGTGCACTTCACTTCAACAGTTTACGACTCCCGGATTGGCAATTTATATAGCAATTTAGGACACACTAAATTGACCAAACAGATCTCTCTATGATAACGAATTTGGACTTGACCTGATAACTAATGGCCTGATTTGACGATTGTTTATTTACACTCATATCTATGTTATGCAGGCATAATAAATTATGTGGATATTTACAGAAATGATTTTGTATTGGTCTCCTTGTTCCTAGCACAATGGTTGAGGTACTAATAGTTGTATTTGAACATGAAAATGAAACCTGCATGACTCATCCTTGGTGTATGCATTTGCACCTAGTGACATAAATGAATTATGAGAATGACCAAATGTAGTTTGAATAGATATTGCATGACTGATTACAACTTGTTGGCATGATAATAAATGAATTCAATATTTTATAAGAGCTCCACCTGTCTCCTGGTTGAAAAAAATGATACTGTAATATTGAGGACTTTGATAATGGTTGTGATCTTGCTTCTAAAATTTGATGAGATGGCTTTGTTGATGTGATGATACACCATTGATGTATGTAAGGCTGATTATGTTGGCTTATCAATGCATTATGCTTAGAGTATTGCATGAAACAAGCTCATTGATCCAGATAGGTCTATATTTAAAAATTATATGATGAAGTCAACATGATGAGTTCCAAGGTATGGCTTTGATTTTGATTATGGTTTTGGTTTTGGTTTTATATATTGATGGTATACTCTTGACAGGTGATAAGCCTATGATGATATAAATCAGAGGGAGATAAATTCTGAATGATGTATCATGGCATGATGAATCGATTTCTGAAATTTGGGAAAGAAATTCTATATTGAAAAGCTATTGAAAATGTTTTTGAGTAATGAAAATGAAAATCCTTGGATACTTGGATTTAAAGTTCAAATATGTTGTTGAACTTGACATGGCATCTGACTGTTGATTGAAGCATTGCTATTCCATTTTGAACATACATTTGTATATGTATGATGTGCATAGAACATGCATAAATTCATGAGTGAACCGCTTCATTCACATAGAGTTGCCACCGAACATATTTTGAAATATCTACATGAGATATTCTATTTTTGAGGCTAAGATATTTCTTATATGATATGTGACTGCATTTATGTATTGTTTTTGATATAGATTATTGTTAATCACATTTGGATGCTCCTTTAGTATGAGATATTCCATGATATGTTAGATGAGAGGTCCATAGTACGATTGAGGATGAGTACGATGTTGCTAACATGGCTAGCTGTGAGGAAGGGTGAAGAAGCTCCTTAGAGAGCTATCTAAGCATGATCTGGATATGAAATGGATACATTGTGATGACATAGAGTGGGATCCGATTGGCAGAAAATTCCATAATTACAGTTGGGACTGAGATACTCTCATAAACTGAGACAATGCAGCTGTTCAAATAAAGCTCAGGCTTGTGGTTGGTACCTCCTTGAGAGGGAGGATGATTATGGTATCCTTTTTTGATTTATATGATTATTTACATTTTGACATGATATTTGATTTGATGTCTTGTACGAACATGAAACAACTTCTATTGAGACAAGTTGATACTAGATTTGAGTATGATGAGAGCAACGCTGGACAAGGACATTGAGCCAACTCTTCCTCTCTGTCTGAGCTCCGAAGGTGAGGAATTGACATAGAGGGCTACGGGGGTTGAGGGAACTATGGAAAATAGGGTATGATCCCTATATATTACCCATAGTGTTGGAGACACTACTCCCCTATCTTCATAGGGTCAAAGAATGTGTTGAAAATAACAACAAGAAATGATAAAAATAGAATCCAGAAATTCTAGTTTAATTTTTCCTTGAATCAAACTGAGAATTAAAATCGATTTTTATTCTCTATCAACTTGTAATAGTTAACTAGAGTGAGTTGACTTAGTTAACTTAGGAATTTTGAGTTGGAAGTCTTTCTGAAGTCATGTATATGTTCGCCCTATATTATAGGGGTCTAGGATGAGTTAATAATGTGATCCAGGTGGATATTGGTGGCCACCCACCTATTCCACTTGGATCCCCACCATCATTTCTTTCAATTTTTCAGTTTCTTTATTTGTAGCACAATTTACTATTTTTGGCAACTTTTCGGGTCCTGAACTTCCGGTGCCATTTTTAGGCCCTAAACGATATTTTTTTTTTTGGGAAAACAGGGAGTAACATGGGACATGGACCGATGTTTCTCACTTAAAAGTTGTAGTCCTTAGATAGATATTTCTAACGAGGTATTGTGGGCATCAAACAGAGATCTTATGCCAAAGTTACGACCCCAGGAAGTTGATGTACCAATTTACCCAAATGGGGACCATAGTTTGGTGCTTCATCTCCTAGGGTTAGGTTTTTGGATGTTTAGGGTTTTCCATTGTTTCTCAACAATAAATAAGCCTTTGAGCCTCATTGTAACACAGTTCAGAGGCATGTAGCTGCCACATCTCTTCTCAGAGATAAGCTACCATCGCTCGAGCTAGTCTTATTTCCATTCTGTCTATAAGCATATTTCAGTGTTTGATATTAATGAAATGAAGTGTTATTTCTAATGCATATTTGTATTTTTGGTTATAAATGTAATTTGTTGTGTTCCTGTTTAAATCTGGATCAGTGGTATCAGAGTGGTTTGCTCTTTCTCTGGTTTTCTTTGCATATCCCCAACGAGGTCGGGATATAAGGAGTTAGGGCTTGAACTGGTCGAACCTTTGTAAGACCAGCCTCACAAATCATGACAACCTCCCATGGTGGATGAAAACAAATACGAGGGGGTAGGAGATCCTATCAAAATCTTGCTCGAAGAATCCCTCAAGCGAAAAAGGAATGTGATGATGGAGAACTTTGCCCAAATCCTTCAGCGGCTACCCGAGGGCGATGCATCTACTTCCGGAAGCTACTCTAGGAGCGCCACACCCTTTAAGGTACAAGTTAAGTTTGACATTCCCATATTTGAGGGTCAGATAGATGCAAACACTGTAGATAAGTGGTTAAATATGCTAGAAGGATATTTTTCCATTCATGATTTTTCCAGCCGGGAAAAAATCACTTTTGCACTTCTCAAACCAGCCCCCACGTCAAGGACTAGTGGGAAACCTACTGTGAGCAGAATGATGAAAGTACAAACTCACTGTTTTCAGCTGCACCCACTTGGAACTCATTCTGGGATGCCATTAAGGAGCAGTACTACCTTGTCAAGTGCTACAAGGATAAATACATCAAGTGGACAACGTTGTGACAAGGAAGGGACCAAGATGTGCCAGAGTTTACCAATGTTTTTCATACCCTTCGCACGAAGTTGGGTATCAAGGATTGTGAGAAGAATTTGGTTCTCAAGTACCATGCTGCCTACACAAGTACATCAAGGATGAGATGGAGTTCCTGGACATCTCCTCGCTCGGCAAGGCATACCGATATGCCATCAAGATCGAGAAAAAGCTTAAACATAATAAGTGAGAATTTGGATCTGCGAATCCGAAGCAAGGGAAAGGTGCCCCCAAACCACAAAATAAAGGACAAAGCCAAGGCGGGGTGGCCCAGGACAACCCACCAAAGCTGCAAGAAAAGAATAACACCGTGAAGCCGAAGAAGGACATGGTAAAGTGATGTGAGTTTGGTAAGAGCTCCACTCACAACACAAGTGAGTGTTGGGCCAAGCAGTAACTAGTGGCTGAGCTAAAGGCTTCAAAATCAGATGCATGTTCTGATTCTGAGTCAGAATCCAACACGGGAAATGATAAAGGGAAGCATATTATGGATGCAGAGCCCAACACCACCGTTTCCACCACGAAGATCTAGAAGGAGGAACCCGAAGATCCAGAGGAGGAGGAGTTCCTCTTCCACTCCTAGATGTGGGTAAAGGGTTCCTCGATATAGTTCATTGTCAACAACGAGAGCCAAAAAAACCTCATTTCGGCAGAGGTCATGAAGTGGCTGAGCTTACCGACCACAACACATCCACAAACGTACATCATCAGGTGGCTTAATCAACGACGAATCTTCGTGTGAGCCATCAGTGCCACCTTCCATACAACATCAAGCCCTTCATGTATGAGGTATTATGTGATGTTTCTCCCCTTGATGTTTGACCATACTTATGGAAGTGATATGCTATGTATGAGTCAAGGCCTCGTGCTCTTATTGTTACTTTGGGAAATAAGTTGTAAAGGATACCTGAGGTAGCACCGCATACCGCCATCTCTTTGGTTACTACAAAACAATGCAGTAAGCTCATTTCCAAAACCGAGAAATTTGTTTTCCTGATGATACGCCCTCAGGGAAAGAAGAAGGCGGTGGCCACGACCTCCAGACAGAGATCCTCCACAAAACAACAACAGATGGACAAGGTAATGGAGGAGTACGAGGACATATTCACATCCCCCGCAGAGGTGCCTCTGCATTGTCAGGTCAAGCACTCCATCGATCTGACCCAAGATCTGCCGCTTCCTAGTGGACCAATCTATCGGCACTCCATTCTGGAGAACGATGAAATCAAGAGGCAGATTCAGGAGCTACTGTAGAAAGGTCACATCCGGTGGTGTTCATCGCCCCGTGAGAGCCCTATCATGTTCATACAGAAGAATGATGGGACTTGGAGACTCTGTATTGACTATCGGGCGCTGAAAAAGACCATTGTCCAGAATAGGGAACTGATCCCACAGATTGATGACCTTCTGGACCAACTAAAGGGGGAAAAATATTTCAGCAAGATCGACTTGAAATCAGGATATCACCAGGTACCAATCGAACCCTCTGATGTGTGGAAGACTACCTTCAAAGCCAAGTAGGGCATTTTCGAATGGTTGTTTATGCCTTTCGGGTTGGCGAATGCTCCTGCAACCTTCATGAGGTTAATGGATGACATCTTGCAGTCATTCACCAACTCATTTGTAGTGGTATCCTGATCTTTAGCCAGAGTTGGGAAGAGCATCTCCACCACATCTGATAGGTTCTCCAAAGATTGCGACAACACAAGATATGTGCCAATTTGGAGAAATGCACTTTTGGCATGACCTAGGTTCAGTATATGGGATACATTATTGATGAATGGGGGGTGCATGTGGATCCAGCCAAGATCCAATTCATTCAGGATTGGCTAGCTCCAACCTCTCTAACAAAGCTCCGTAGCTTTCTGGGTCTTGCCAATTTCTACTGCAGGTTCGTGTTGGGATTCTCTCATATCACTTGGCCCTTGAGTCAAGTCACCAATGGAGGAGCGAAAGAAAAATTATTTTGGCCTGAATCTCAATAGAAGGCATTCACAGAGTTGAAACATCGCCTCTGCTCTGCACCAATGCTCATATTACCAAACTTGCAACAACCATTTGAGATCGAGACCAATGCCTCTGACTATGCAGTGGCAGTCTTTACTCAATAGGGGCATCCAATGGCATATCAAAATGAGACACTTTCAGACACAGTCCGGAAGTATCCCACTTATGACAAACAAATGTATTCCATTATGTAGGCCTGTTGACAATGGAAGCATTACATTTTGGGGAAGGAAATGGTCATCCACAAAGATTACTGGCCCTTGCAGTTCATACAGACGCAAGGGAAGTTGCAGAATGATCGCCATCAGAAGTGGTCCACATACTTGCAATAGTTCCATTTGAATATCAAGTATAAGAAGGGAAACACCAATAATTTTGCAAATTTCCTCAATTGACTACCGATCATGGCGTTAACCACCATGATTAACTCTTGTGGGCACGAGACTTCTGATTGACCACTTCTCTACAAAAGCAACCCAAAATTTGGCCACACATACCAGACGCTCTTAGAAGGTCAGCAAGTTCCAGATTTTCACCTCCAGGATGCCCTATTATGCCACTTGGGACACCTTTGTGTTCCTTTAAGTGAGTGTGCCAAGATAATTTGGGAAGCACGCTACAGTCGAGTTGATGGGCATTTAGGGTTCGAGAAAATGGTGGCTATAATGTATAAGTATTTCTATTGGCCGAATCTTCGAAAGGATGTCGGGAAGTACATCAAATCATGCACTGCCTGCACCATTGCCAAACCGACCATCAAGAAGTAAGGCCTCTATATTCCACTACCTACCCCTGATCGACCTTGGGAATCCATCTCCATGGATTACATGTCAGGCTTTCCTTCTACTAGGCATGGCAACGATTGTGTTTTTGTGGTCGTCAACAGATTCTCGAAGATGGCCATTATGGCAGCTTGCAAGAAGAATATCACAGCGGAAGCCACTGCTAAACTTTTCTTTGAACGAGTGCGGTTACACTTTGGGATCCCACAGTCTATCATATTAGATAGGGACAACAGGTTCCTCATTACATTTTGGTCCAGTCTCTGGTTGATACTAGACACAAAGCTCACTAAGTCCAAAACTTTCCATCCCTAAACTGATGGCTAGACAGAGGTCCTTAACATGATGATCATACACATTCTGTGCATGTACAAATCAAATCATCCATGCACATGGGATGAGAGCCTCCCCTATGTCCAACACAGCTATAAGCAGGCTCTCCACAAATCGACTGCCCACAACCCTTCTCAGGTGGGTTTGGGATTCCAGCCATTATGTCCCATTGATGTGGCCATGCCATTTGCAGCTACTCAGGAATATTCAGCTCATGTCTAGTCTGAAACATTCTTGAGAGATAAAATGCCAATTATAAGTAGCGACATGATCAACATCGAGTGCCACACAAGTTTCAGGTGGGCGACAAAGTCTGGTTTCTTTTGCGAAAGGAACACCTTACCAGAGCCTATCGGAAACTCAGACCACTCCGATATGGTCCTTACACGATTACCAAGGCTGTGGGAGACAATGCATTTGAGCTCAACATTCCCCTATTCCTTTGCCTACACCTAGTGTTCAATGTGGATCGCCTTCGACCATAATTTCCACCATTGGACACATCAGACATTGCAGAACAACTCACACCTATAAAATTAATCCAGATTGCATGGAACAAGTGATCACTGATAGGATCATGGACATGCAGATCAAAAACACTCGACAAAAAAGGATCGAACTATATCGAGTTTTCAAAGTAGGCCAACTCCTTCACTAGGGGAAGTGGCTCACCAGGGACCAAGTTCAAAAAAAGTTTCTTCATCTCATGGAGGAACTCAACGCAATGGGGACCCTTACTTCCTAAGGGGGAAGGAATGATCCAGGTGGATATTGGTGGCCACCCACCTATTCCACTTAGACCCCCACCATTGTTTCTTTCAGTTTTCCAATTTCCTTATTTGTAGCACAATTTACTATTTTTGGCATTTTTTCGGGTCTTGAACTTCCAGAGCCATTTTGAGGCCCTAAACGACGTTGTTTTTGGGAAAAATGAGAGAAACATGTGTTGTATATTGATGTTTATCACTCAAAAGTTGTATTCCTTAGATATATCTTTCTAATGAGGTATTGTGCGCATCAAACGGAGATCATATGCCAAAGTTACAACCTCGAGAAGTTGATGTACCAATTTACCCAAATAGGGCCCATAGTTTGGTGCTTCATCTCCTAGGGTTAGATTTTTGGATGTTTAGGGTTTTCCATTGTTTCTCAATAATAAATAGGCCTTTAAGCCTCATTGTAACACAGTTTAGAGGCATGTAGCCGCCACATCGCTTCTTAGAGATAAGCTACCATCGGTAGAGCTAGTCTTATTTCCATTATGTTTGTAAGCATATTTCAGTGTTTGATATTAATCAAATGAAGTGTTATTTCTACTACATCTTTGTATTTATGGTTATATTTTTAATTTGTTGCATTCCTGTTTAAATTCATATCAGTATGAGTGGTAATTACTTAACTTATTTTACTGAGTTAAGTCCAGTTAAATTAGTTCCAAGCTGTTTGAGGAACAAATAGTGAGTTAACAGTGAGTTGATGCATGAGTGCACTCAACTAGTGCTACTCCAGTTAACTGAAGATTCCCTCATCAGAAACTCATGCATGTCGATTCTGAGAAATACCCAGTTGAGACTAGAGTGCAAGGACAATGTACTATTTGTTGTATAATTTTCTGAGTTGTACAGATGGTGCATGGAATCCAGAACTAAACCTAGTTTGGATTGTGTAGTGATGGATGAGGGTTTTCCCTTTAAATACGGGCTAATTCTCTCAGGAATTGTGCAAAGAATTAGAATCTTGGATGCTTAGAAATTTGGCTAAGTATTGGCCAAAGGAAGTCATCGGGTGGAGGATAGGAAATACTTGTGCAGGTTAAGCTTAAGGTTGAGCGGAGCATATTGTATTCATCTGAATTCTTTGACCAAGGGCGCAAGGAAATAGGGACTTGGAGAGCAGGAGAATTGGCTAAGTGTTGGCAAAGAGTTTGCTTGTGAGTTGGAGATTGATTTTACTGAGTGCTGGGATTTTTATTGAGAGAACACGCGTTGTATTATCATCTTGGATTTTTGATTAATGCAATACAGATAGTGGGGTTTTGAGCAGTGGCTTTCCCTGGATATTTATTGTGTTATGTGCCATTGATGTTCTTCCTCTTGTCGATTATT
>APFE030252709.1:30845-51457 GCA_000404065.3 Pinus taeda | reverse complement strand
CAGTTGGGTATCAAAGATTCCGAGCTGCATCTGGTACTCAAATACTGCGGCTGCCTGCACAGATACATCCAGGAAGAGATGGAGTTCTTGAACATCTCCTCACTCGGCACAGCATACCGATACGCTGTCAAAATCGAGCAAAAGTTCAAACAAAAGAAGCGAGACTTTGGATCTACAAATCCGAAGCCCAAAGGACAAAGGCAAGGCGGGGTGACCCAAGACAACCCGTCGAAGCCGCAAGAAAAGAACAACACCATAAAGCCGAAGAAGGACACAGGAAAGTGGTGTGAGTTCCACAAGAGTCCCACTCATAACACAAGTGAGTGTCGGACCAAGCAGTCATTGGTGGCCGAATTGAAGGCTTCCGAATCAGATGCATGTTCTGACCCTGAACCAGAACCTGACAAGGGGAATGGCAAAGGGAAACAAATCATTGATGCGGATCCCAGCGCCACTGTTGCCACTGCCAAGATCCAGAAGAATGAGCCCGAAGAGCCAGAGGAGGGGGAACGTCCTTTCCACTCACAGATGTGGGTGAAGGGTTCGCCACTGCAATTCATTGTCGACAGTGGGAGCCAAAAGAACCTGATTTCAGCACAGGTCGTGAAGCAGTTGGGCCTACCGACTACACCACACCCACAGCCATACAGTATCGGGTGGCTTCATGAAGGACGAGATCTCAAATTTCGCCAGCAGTGCCGCCTTCCCTACAGCATCAAACCATTCACAGACGAGGTATTGTGTGATGTTACACCTCTGGATGTTTGCGATGTATTATTAGGACAACCATACTTGTGGAAGCGACATGCTGTGTATGAGTCAAGGCCTCGTGCTGTCATTATTTCTTTGAGTAATTCATCATAAAGGATACCAGAGGTAGCCCCACCTACCGCCACATCTTTGATCACTGCTAAGAAAGGCAGCAAGCTCATATCACAGACCAGGAATTTCATATGTATGGTTCACTCCCAAAGTAAGAGGAAGATCGTTGCTACATCCATGACCCCCGTAAAGGGTTCCTCCAAGCAGCAGCAGCAACAGCAAAGGGATACGGTCATGACAGAACACAAGAACAACTTCTCCTCACCCACAGGGGTACCACATAAGTTTCAGGTGGGCGACAAAGTTTGGTTACATCTGCAGAAAAAACGCCTTACAAGAGCCCATCAGAAGCTCAGACCAATCCAACATGGTCCTTACAGCAGTACCAAGCCTGTGGGGAACAATGCTTTGGAGCACAACATTCCTCCATTCCTTCACCTGCACCAAGTGTTCAATGTGGACCGTCGTCGACCATGCTTCCCACCATTACTGGACACATCAGACAGTGCAGAACAAGTTTAGCAGATGGAGGAACTCAACGCAATGGGGACCATTGCTTCCTAAGGGGGGAGGAATGATCCAGGTGGATGTTGGTGGCCACCCACCTATCCCATTTGGACCCCCCACAATTCTCTCTTTCAGCATTTTCAGTTTCCTTAATTGTAGCACAACTTACTATTTTTAGCAGTTTCGGGTCCTGAACTTCCGAAGCCGTTTTGAGGCCCTAAACGACGTTTTTTGGGGAATCCAAGGGCAACATGGGTCCATGCAATGGACCCAATGTTGCTCGTTCCAACAATGATAGTGCTCGGATAGATCTTTCTAATGAGCTATTGTACGCGTCAAACGGAGATCGTATGCCAAATTACGACCCCGGGAAATTGATGTACCAATTTACCCAAAACGGGGCCCACAATTTGGCGTTTCATCTTCTAAGGGTCGGTTTGGGAATGTGAAGGGTTTTCCATTGTTTCTCAATAATAAATAGGCCTTCGAGCCTCATTGTAACACAAGTTCGGAACAGTTCAGAGACATGTAGCCGCACATCTCTTCTCAGAGATAAGCTACCATCGTCCTAGCTGGTTTATTTCCAATTCTGGTTGTAAGCATATTTCAGTATTTTCCATTAATGAAATGAAGTGTTATTTCTGCTCCATCTCTTTATTTATGGTTATCGCATCTCTGTATTTATGGTTATCTCTGTAATCTATTGCGTTCCTATTTAAATCCGGATCATACCTCTCATAGATAAACCTCTCAACAAGGAAGTTTGAGAGCCAATTATAAATAAAATGCAGGACAAGATCAGAAAATGGACATGTAGGTTTTTAAATTTGGCAGGGCGCCTTGTGCTCACATAGGCTATCCTGCAGGCAATTCCTATATTCATGTTCTCAACTCTTCCTGCTCCTAAAGGAGTTAAGCAACAGATCAGGAGCATACAAAATGGATTTCTATGGGGAAGAGGAGAAGAGAAAAAGAAATGGGCTTTAGTAGCATGGGACAAGATCTACAAAACCAAGAGCCATGGTGGCTTGCGACTTCATGATCTTGAAACCATCAGCAAAGTTTCAGGAGCTAAACTCTAGTGGAGGTGGATCAAGGAATCGACAACTCCCTGGGCTAAGCTTTGGAAACAAAAATATGCCAAGAATTGGCAGGAGAAAGATCACATTAGAATGTTAGGGCACATTAAGGGCTCCCACATTTGGAACCTTGCCTAGGAAAATAAAAGTATTGTTTAGCAACATAGTTTCTGGGAAATTTGAGCTGGGAACCGAGCACGACTTTGGTAGGACAACTGGCAACAGGAACCCAGCTTGTATAAGGATGAATTAGTAGCTCTCAAGAATGACAAAGACAACAAAGGTCTACTTATGGTAAGATAATTCTGGGACCAGGAAAGCAACAATGGAAAATAGAGAACTTGGAAGGATCTAGGCCATAGTGAAGAGAGTCCTCTGAGGGCCCAGGCAGACTCTCTTACACAGGATCTAGAGCATAGAAGGATTTTGGTATCCCCCTTGTCTAACCAACTAAGATGGGGAAAGAACACTGAAGGAAAATTTAACCTCAAAGAAGCTAAATAGGTAGTAACGGGATTTAACTATCTAAATCCTGATCAAATTTGGAAGAATCTTTGGCAGAGCCCCCACTGGATGAAAATAAAGTTATTTATTTGGCTAGTTCATCAAAGGAAAATATTAACTTGGGAGAATCTCCTGAAGAAAGGCTTCACTGGAGCATCCAAATGTTACCTTTGTGGCTCACAAGAGGAGACGATGGATCACCTTCTCAACCTCCACCCTTTCACCTCCACCGTGTGGGAATGGGTGGCCTCAATCTTTAGGCACACTGATAGGGACAGACTCAACATCTCCAACACCTTGAAGAATTGGAGGAAAAACTTCTCAGGGAATGAAATTATTAATAAATCCTGGACCCTGGATCCAGGCTTTGTCATCTAGAATGTTTGGAAAGAGCACAATAGTTGGATCTTCAAGAACCAAGCAAGGAAGCCCCAGCACATAATTGACCAAATTTTAAGGCAGTTCAAAGACACAGTCAGTAGCTAGTTTAGGAAACTTCCTAAGGACCCTCGTTTGCCCCAATATGCGAGTATTTTACTACATTTGGGTCTCCTGTCCATAAGCCCACAGGGCATTATCAAGGGAGTGAGCCAAAT
Organism: Pinus taeda; assembly: GCA_000404065.3. Classification (NCBI taxonomy): domain Eukaryota; kingdom Viridiplantae; phylum Streptophyta; class Pinopsida; order Pinales; family Pinaceae; genus Pinus; species Pinus taeda. The sequence continues at coordinate 47,949 of APFE030252709.1, read as the reverse complement.
AAATGCAGATATAAACATTTGGAAGCCTCCTCCATATGGTTTCTTAAAGGTCAATATAGATGGAGCATCTAAGGGCAACCCAGGGTTAGCTAGTTTTGGGGGTGTTATAAGAGATGAACAGGGTCAAATAAAGAAAATCTTTCATGGCCACTTGGGGAAGGCCATTAATAACATGGTGGAAATCATGGCCCTAGAGCAATGCTTAGAAATATTGGTGGATTTAGATTCACATAATGTCATCATTGAAGCAGATTCGAAATTGATTATTAGAGCGGCCAAGAAAATATGCAATGGTACATCATTGGATAAAGTGTCGAAACACTGGAGGCTCTCGCAGGTCTTTCACCATATCTACTCCCCCATGCAAATCTTAAAAACTGTAAGCTTTGTCCATGTGAAAAGAAGAGCTAACATGTTAGCAGATTGTTTGGCGAACGAAGGAGTGATTAATAAGGAAAGGGACACCCGACACGTTTGGGAGTTGTTACCCCTAGGAAAACTGTTAGAGGAATGTCTCTCTCAGGCTGCCAAAGGTATGGAGCAATGGATTAACAGGATAGGTCGAAGAGGATCAGGACATAGGCAGGAGGATAGGGAAGCCTAAACTATTTGCCTATGGTGTGGCCACAATCTGAAGATTGTAATGGCATTAGTAGAAGGTTGAGATCAACGAAGGAAGACCAAGGATGCAGTGGCATGAGGACCGATTATGGAAGTGCTGCAGGTTTGTTCATTCTTTGATCACTGTATGGATCGATGGTGACACATTGATTCATTGAAAAGCAGAGAAACCAGGGTTTAAGCGTAAATCCATCGAAAAGAAAAAGATCAACGACGTAGGGAGGAAGGAATGGGAATCATCCGATGGGTTGGATCGACGGTCATCGCTCGGCGAAAGAGCGTGCAAGTTAATTTGTGAGGAAGTGGTTTCTCAAACCGCAAGTGGTATTTCAGACGAAGTCTAAGTGTTAAGTGGTATTGCGAGGAAGGCCTTCGATTCCACTCTTCAAGCGACATGTAACAATGAGGAGGAAAGGGGATACTGCGTTTCAGGCGAGTAATCCTCGAGCTACTTGTCCACCCGAAATTTGAGTGGACCGTTGGTTTTAGGAAGGGTAGATCAACGGTGGAGGTTCAGTCGTGCAAGTGGTGTTCGATGATTGGAGGATTTGGCAGTGTGATTCGCCGATATGCGAATATACAATTCAAAGATAACCGTTGATCGTTGAATGAGTTGGATGGAGGATGTCAGGCTGATCGATGATCGGGGTTCTGTAAGCGCAGTGGGAGGGCACTGTACCGGGAGTGCAGACCTAGCATTTTTTATGGTCGCAAATATAATAATTTTGAAGTTTGACCTTATGGGTTGCGGGTCAGGTTTTTTGTATTACCTGTGTAATCCATATCTCTCGATAGAGGGGATGGTTTTAAGTTTTAAAGGTTTAAAGCCAATTTCACTTCTGATAGGTCATGTGGACCATTTTTTGGTAAACAAAAGGAAGTTTGATTTACCCTGTAAAATATGTAATGTACTTGTTCGGTTAATAGAAAGCTCCATTCTTACTTGACCAAAAAAAAAAAAAGAAAACCAAGAAAATCCAAGTGAAGGATATGTTCCATGCACAAGGGCCTCTGATTCTGATGTTAGGGAGCCAAATAATTGTCATCCAGTCCTTTCTGATAATGATTTTATGTAAATTACACATCAAGTGGGAAACTAGGCTGGCAAAAGAAGAGGGACATGATAAGCGGTCTAGATATAATACGCTACTTGGTAAATATGCAGAGGACATAAGTTTGTCTTATGAACAAAATAAAATTATTTACCAGCTTGATGCCAAGGAACATCATTTTACCTATTGACTTGAACATGAATACTAAGGGAAGGGTGAACAAAAAGGTAATGAACATCTTCCTGTTGCCAGGAGCATCACATATAAGGATGATAGTTAGGAAATTCTGATTGAAAAAAGAGAGTGCATGAAACCAGAGTAGACTTTGGCATCTGGAGAAGTAACAAATAAAGGAATTAGTGTGACTACTAGTTATGGCAAGAAAAATGTTACTACAGAGATGGAATCTTGTACTTTCTTGATATTTGTGATATTGAAAGGAAAGTTCAAATCAAACATAGTGAGATTTCAGAGGGATCATCTAATATTGATTATGAAGGTTCAAAAAACATTACAATTGTATCTTCAACATTTGTAATACATCAAGAATTCTGTTTGAAAATAAAAGCATTACAAAGTGCATGGTGAGATGAACTGCATTCTTTCGAACAAATTATGGCAACGAACTTCCCTCTAGAAAAGTATGATGGAAGCAATGATTCATCATAAATACCTTCTTTTGACTTAAATGAATCTATTGAACTGGATGAAGCATGTCATTTGCCGCAACACTATCCACATAAACATCTAATTTATCAGTTGTGCCTTACACAAGTGCTTTTGTTCCCCTTACTGTATCGTGCACTGGCTTAACAACACCAATTGTAGTGGTTGCTAATTCAAAGGGAACTTTCATTCCTTCAATAAATCTAGTGCAAAGCATAGGAGAACTAGGCTGGAAAGGATATTTTGACCAACAAAACGTAGAGATTGATCTGTAGCATCCTGTCTCCAAAATACCAATTTCATATTTTGATGTATTTAATTCAATTGGAAAAGGAAATAAAGCTTCATTATATATTGCTATTAATGTGGCTTATGAGAAAACATATGAAGATGGGGTAGTAACAATTTATTTATCTTCTCAAATATATGAACCATCAACCAGCTTTGGATGCATAAATATGAGCAGAAAATATTTTATATCTTCAATCATTGAACATTTTGCTCCTACTAGGCCTTGTAGTCCTTTGAAGTCATATTTAGAGTTGAATCACATTGATGATAGCGGGAAGAATGAACTGATCAAAATGCCTCTTGGTACCAGTGCTGAAAATTTTGGATTGAGTTTGAAGGTTGACACTAGTGCATCGTCCCTCAGAGCTTCATGTGTTTTGAGAGATTTTGACTGGAATGATGGGCCCAATTTTGATGATGGTGGAGATGAATTTCTGCGTCAAAATTTTAGCTCATCTTCCCAACCTGTAGCTGACCTAACAATGAAGAGAAAGCTATTTAATTCATCATCTTGTTTTTCTGCTAGAGATGCCTTTCTGACATTTACAATACCTTTTAATTTTAATGAAAAGAAATATAATCAAGTTATCACTACAGTTGCATCTACATCTCAGTCTAATCATAATTCATTACCTAATCCTAATTTGTTCAATAGTGATTTACATATAAAGGGAAAGCATAATTCTCTTCTGATACTATTATTTCCTTTTCAAATGCCACTAGTAAAGCATACCCATTTACTGGATTTCATTTTGGGTCAATTTTTCATCTTAACTCTTCTTATTTTTCAAGTGACTCACTTTCCTATCCAGAATCATTAGGACTAGGATGTTTTCTGTAGTTTCCTCTCAGGTAGTCCTTACAAGGCCACTCTCATCATCACATGTGAACACATACTTTATAATCTCCATGGTGGCATATGGGACAGAGAGCAGTAGCACATGCACATGGCCTACACCAAATCTTGATGATTTAAATACAAGTCCTGAGATGTGTGACATATCTTACAGGGAAGAGAGGTTAGTCACTAGGGAACCTTTAGTAAATTGTCTTGTTTCTTTGGAGTAGATGAAAGAATTATGTCATGGATCAACTTCAGGTATATATTCAAATATAAAAAAACATGAAGAAGGTTGGGATTTACATAGATATGGATATAAGCAGTCTATTTGGTAGTAAACATATTTTTGGCTCATTAGGTATTACGTGAAATCAGTTGTCAATTGATAAGCTAGACATGAAAAATTTCGTAAATAATGTTCTTGCAAGCTGTTAACTACATTTCCATCCTCATGATTGACTGATCATTTCCTTAATAAATTCTCAAATATTTCCTTTAATAAATCTATTAATTCCCTTGATAATTCTTAGATATTTTCTGGCAAGGATTGTAATTACTAATATCCTTATCATTTTTAATGTTGCTTCTTTGAGGTATGAACATGTTGGTAATTATTGCTCATGTAATGCCTTTAAAATCCACTATGAATATTTTTAGGTTGTTCTAACTTTCTCTGCCTATTTTCTTGTTTTTTTTTTTCCTTTTAAAACTCATTTGTCTTAAAATTAACTTTCTTAGGATGGTTCCAATTATCCTAGAACCATATATTATTATAAGTTGATTTCGTACTTAATAGTCTTGTTTTATATTTGCAGTTGATTGATTGGGAAGGAGGTGCATATTTGACCTCAAATTCACCAATTCTACAAAGAGAGATAGTTATTAGTGGTCCCCATGTAACTCTGGGCTTTTCCAAGAACAAAGAGAAAACTTAATAGTCTTAAAAGGTGATTGAACACTAAGGCTTAACTTATTTGAAATAATAATAATTATATAGATGGTTTAGAATCCTACATAGTTCCTGCTGGAGAAGGTGGAGAAGAGAGGAATGTGATGGTTTTATATTGGTCACATAGGGAGATTTCATCCTGATGGTTGCCTTGATATTATTGACTATAAAAAGAGATAGTTAAGATTCAACATGGGGAATATGTCTCTTTGGGAAAGGTATTGATGATTCTTACCAAAAAATTTCAAATTTTTAAGTTTTCAACTATGTAAGTTTCCACATCCCAAGATGTTTCCTTTGTGTAGGTGGAAGAAAATATGGCAGTGTGCCATTATTTGGAAAATATCATGTTACATGCAGATCCATTCCACAATTACAGTGTGGCTCTTATTGTTCCAAATTTCCACATTTACATGCAGATCCATTCCACAAGAGCCACAAATGGCTAATTTCCACAATTTCCTTTTAGCACTCGACTAGAAATATGTAACAATTTTTATCCATTGGGGATGTGCAGGAATGGTCCTTACCATATTTAGCTTTTTACTTTATATCCTTTCAAATGCCTTTCTACACATGTTTTGTAACAATTTTAGCACTTTTGTTTTTGGAGTAACATAGGTAATTTCAGTCCAACTACTCTACTTTTGGTGTAGCAATATTTCTTTTCATATAATTGAGATCAACAAATTGTTCACATCAACAATGACATCAAGCCAATAGTTATTTAATTACTAATTTATGGAAATTTAAACTGACATTCTATTGATAACAAAATATTTGATAAAAAAAAATAATAGATTTTTTCAAAGTGGTGACATTTTTGTCGATTAAACAAAGGTTGATATGCACATATGCCATAATCTGCACAACATCAACACTTCATCACTGTACCCTTTTATGTAACAAATTTAGTGGAGGTTCTAATACGCAAAATCATTCTTTCTACTCAATATATCTCCATTTGAGTAAGTAGATGCACATATTATGTCTGCAGAAAAAATATTCTTACTCTTGCATGTTAAGGGAGAGTAGCTTACAAGCATGTGTTTTAGGTCTTTACCTATCAAGCATATGCTTTAGATAGATGCTAAATTTGGGCTTTGTCAAGACATATTCTGTTGCAAAGCATATTGCATATGGAGTTGTAATGCATCATATTTGATTATTTAATTTATTCCAATAAGTTTTTCATGGAATATATTAACTTGTAAAAGCTATTTTTAATGCATGCTCCTTGGTAATTGATTAGTGATGATATTTTTTCTTACTTCTTACATCTCATTTGAGTTAAAAAAATGTTAATTATTTGATTGTATTGTATTATTTAGGATTTGTAGCTAGCACCTCTTTTCATTATGAATCTAGAGGGCTTGTTGATTAGAATCATGGCACTGGATCCTCCTCTTCACCATCGTCATTAGGTGGGTTCACTGGGCTTGTTAATGGAGTTTTTTTTTTACTCATTCGTACTCTTTTTCTCTTTCAAAAAGTTACTATCTCTCATTGTCCCATTTGGTATGGCATTGTAAACTCTTTTCCATCTTTGCATATAGTCATCTACCTTTGAAATTCATTTTTTCTTTCATCATGCTAAAAATTATAGTTCAAAACTATATAGACTTAGATAAGGCCAAAAGAGAAAAACACTAAAATATAAGTTGTAGATCATTTGAAAGATTTGTTAATCAACTTGGAAAAGTATCAAATCAAATCTTGAAGAAACCTGTCCGCATGAAGATGTCATTTTGAAAGACTAAGAAGCTGACTTGTCCCTGCTATGAGTAGCACCCTTCTTTGGATAAGGACTCTGCAACATGGTTTTTTTTTTCTCTATAAATGTAGGAAAACAAGATATTTTTAAAGTATCAAGATTGAAATACATAATTTTTTTTCCTGCCTTGATTTTGTATGCACATATCCTTTTCAAAAGTAATGTAATTCAACATGTACAATGTTCTAACTTGATTGAAAAAATAAACTAAAGAATAAAAAACCTTCTGATATGAAATGATATCAATATAGAAAACATATAACCATATACAAATATATTTGTTGGTTTTATGCCCCCAGTAGACCAGATGGATCTGATTTTGATAGAGGTGATAATTACAAGGTAGGTTAAAGTAGAGATTTATTGGTCATTATAAGAAGTGGCTGCCCTATGATTCCTTAGTTAGAAGCCACAAACTTAGCCATGTTCCTCTTGTATTTTCCAAGCCCCATTGGTTATGGGAATGCCCCCATACAAGATTTTATCTAGAGTTGGAGCTATTTACCTTTTTGTGGTTGTTGGTGATATTGAACTATTGAAGGCGCTGTACCCACCAATATGTCAGGGGATCCCCCTGGTAAGAAGTCCTTATTAGACCTCAGACCGTTTGGTGTAGGAGTTCCAGCAGTGGGTCGTATGGTAGTGCCTTGACCGTGACTTCGCACAGAGGCAAGTAAGATGAATCTATTGGTAGCAAGGATGTAACAACTATGGTGAGTAAAGGAAGGTGAATGAGAGGTTCTAACACATGGGGGTTGAGATGAGTGCGCCCCTTGAAAACCTGTGATAACACGTAGTTAAGAAGGGAACACACGAGCAAAGATGCGTCACAACATGGAAGGCAAGGTAGCGAGAAATCCAAAATGATGGTTAAACCAACAACACATTTCAGAAAGACTCATACATAAATACACAGATAGCTATACATGCATGCGTAAGAAAACCAATACATATATCATTTAGAGTAAACCAGATAGCATAGAATACAATACAACATATGCATGAAACGTAATGGCTCTTGTTATATTAAGAATTGTAAGTTCCATTCATACAATACATCCATGTCCAACCACTAGTTCCGATAGCGGAACGTTACAACCACAACCGCTTGCTCCTCCAAAGATATGTACTAGCTCTGTGCAGTGGAGAAGCCAAGGCTCATTACAATACTGTCCAAGCTCTCTCCAAGATAGTCTTATTGGAAGCTTGGCTGACCAAAATCCCTTACAATGAGTTATGATGGACTATTTAAAGAAAAGGGTGGGGTTACCCTTGACATTCCCCTTTGTGACAGTTCAACTACCCTCATGACCCTTCATCTACTCTATGACTGTTACATCCAATTGTCGACACTTGACTTACACTTGACATGACGTTACATTACAATGCACATGTACCCATGTGAGACAAAATGGCTTGAGCAAGCCATGCTAGACATCACTTTGACTTAGATAACCATGGAAGTCCAACTCCTCAACATCCTCATGATGATCACAGTAACATACTGATGCTAAGATCGGTAGTCCTTGATGGTGTCCATATGCTTCAAGGTGACATCTTTCTGGAATTTGACTCTTGCCTCCATAGCATCTGGGTACACTTCTTGGGATCCTCTGTCCAACTCGTTTGTAAGCATGCACATCATTGTCTTTAATGCGGCCGGACCAACAACATGTGCATGATGTCTGCACTGATGGGAAAGCCTGAGCTGGTAGCAATGTGCATTAACTCGTTGAAGTATGAGTCAATATCTAGTCAAACCTGTGCCTTTGTCTTCACCTGGGTGAGAGTCCCTGTGCGCGCACCAAAACATCCATACTCTTGAATACATGTGCATGGAAAACCTGTATACTAGTGATGAGCTATGGGAGTCCTTCATAGTTCCAGATCTGACTCTGGATTCATGCCTTTAGCTCCAATGCACTGAATTTCATCATCTTAGGCAAGTGAAGTGGGGCTCCCTTGTATCTCATCGTCCATGTTTGCATGTAATCAAAAACATCGTGCAAGTTTGTCAAGGTACGTGCTCTTCTAACACATCGCTGCTGCCATTTGTTGAGATGGATGACTACCTTATGCATGGTGCCAAACTTGAGTATAATGCTCGCATAACTGTGTCAAGGGGAAATACTTCATCTAGTATTGCCTTCTTCAGTTTAGCTCGAGCGGACGCTGTCACCAACTCTCATCCTTGTATGTAGTTCCTTAGCCATTCGCTCATTATCATCTATCAGAAAGAGAACACTTGAGCTAGTGGCTTCGACATACACTCTAGTTGCATCGACCAAGGCTGCTAGATGTTTGCGGTGTCAGACATGATCACTCATTCCTCAACTTGTGTAGGAGATGTTTGATCATCCGAAGTCGACACTCTACGATACTTCACAACTCTATGTTGAGACTCGTCGAATGAGATGTTGTGCATCTCTCCTTCTGGCTGATCTCCAAGGATCTTGGTACCTCCTTGGTCACTTGAGACTTTCTCATCATCTGGATGCGATGAAGTGGGTAAGTTGAACTCTTGTTAGTGAGGCATGAGGTCGATGTCCTATTCCAATTCTTGTTGCTCCATATCCGCATCCAACTATTGAAGTGCTTTCTCTATCTCATGAGTGAAGTCCTGCTTTTGCCATGGTTCACCCTGTTTACCTGATGCCAGCTGTTCTAATGAATTCACTACTTGTACGGGCGCTGTTTCATCTGTTTGCACATGTTGCACTCCCTGCTGTACCTATTGTTGTTGTGCTTCTCTCTCATATTTGTGCAGCTCTTGTTCCTTCCAGAGTTGCTCCTTCAACTCATGCAACTCCTTCTCTGTTTCATCCATTCTATGCTTATCTCTCTACCTTTGCGTGATTCACTTGTCGCGTTGTTGCATTTTTGTCTCTATAGCCAAAGTTGCTTTCTCCACAAGTGGATCTGCTCGGAACTTGTAGCTTTGCTCTCCCTCCATGCGAACGACACTCTTCCTTTTACCCTTGTCATGCACTGGTATGCTTACCTCTACTGGTGCTGGTGTTGGTGTTGGTGCTCTCTGTTATCACTCAAGGAAAATTTTTAAAATTGTTCACATCAGTTCGTTTGTTTGTCAAAAGTTTTTACTGAGAAGGGGATAAAGGGTTCAGTTTACAATCTGCATGTATTAATGGAAAGTTGATTGCGGGGTCAAATAAAAAAAGCAATTTTATATCTTTATCAGGAGCGCCGACCAAACCCTGGGCAAATGCCAGAGAAAATGGCATTATTGGTTTTATACAGGGTCTCGGGACAGTTTGTTTGGGTTTTGTTTTTCAGCGTGTGAATGGACTTTACACTTTGTTTCTTTGACTGTGCATGGTGTTGATGCAAGTTGTACATGTTTTAAGATATTTGAACACAAAAAACTTAAGGATTCGCCATGAGGTTCCACGGTTGGTCCTCCAAAATCCGTGGCAGCTGACAAATGCAACCAAGTGTTTTCTCCTTGAAAGGTGTCCACGATGGCTTAAAGGAGGGGACAACTGGTAGCCGAATAGAAGAGGAATTAATACAAAGAGAACAGAGCAATTGAGGGAGGCGGACGGTAGAAAGGGACTTCTCTGTACAGAGACATTACAGAGACGCAAAAGTCTTCATTCTTAATTATTTTTCATGGCCGTCGCGCCAGATCCATGTAGATGCAAACCCCTCTTTCGAAAGAATCCTGAGCATTTTCGACTTAAATTAAGGGAAAGCAGTGCTTCAGCCAAATTCTGCGAGATGATACATCAAAAGGGCTCGGGGAAAAACTGTTCAAGTTTGTTGTTTCAATGGGATCTGCTCGTTCAGGTGTTCTTGGAGAAGCTACAATAAACTTGGGTGACTACGTGAGTTCAAAGTTTCCAGTTTCTATTTCTCTGCCACTGAAGAAGTGCAATCATGGAATTATTTTGAGTGTCAAAATTCAGTGCCTTAATCCAAGAGCAGGATCCAGAAAGTTCGAACGACGTAAAGAAGATGAATCATTGCTATTTGCATCATCTGATCTTCCCAAACTCCTGTACTTGGCTTTGGGCAGTGCTGCTATCATCTTGGAGCGGTTTGATAGAGTGCTCATCTTGTTGGGATGATGTCTGGAGCGGTTGCCATTAACATTGATATTAATATGAATCTTGCCCACCAGTATGATGAATCCCACAAGCAGGGCAAGCACACCGATTGAAGAACAGTGAAATCTCACTCTACACTGCTCTCTGTGAATTCAGTGCCAAAAAGTGTGCTCTCTGTGAAAAGCCAGAACAAACCAATCCAAACCAAAATGGCTTCTCTGCGGATATATTCAATGTGTATGTCGTCGGCCTTCCTGTTGTCTCTACTCCTTTTCGGTATGCACCTAACAACATCGTCTGCTTCGGTCTCACCAGGGGAAACGGTACAAGGCGGTATCGTGCATTTGGAGGCTTCTCCACCTGCTCCTTTGGCGGAGAATAGTTCCCTAATTCTAGCAGCAAGTCGAACGCACAGGCATGATCCATTAGACAGCTTCAAGCGCTATGGTGGGGAATGGAATATCACCAATGAGCATTACTGAGCTTCTGTTGGTTTCACTGGCGCGCCATATTTCGCCATTGGTGGTATTTGTTTTATAGGGTTTGGATTGGTACTGTTAGTGTTACTTTGCTATCATTGCTGCTGTAAACGGAGGGTGAAACTTGATGAACTCCACGAGAAGGCCTACACCATTTCGCTCATCCTCCTCGTACTTTTCACCTGTGGAGGAATAGCTGGGAGCATCTTGCTTTATGTTGGACAGGATAAGTTTCATCGCAATATATCTCATACCTTGGATTATGTTGTTAATCAGTCCGAGTTCACAGTCCAAAGCCTAAGAAATGTGTCAGGGTATCTTGACCTTGCAAAAACTACGGGCGTAGACCAAGTGTTCCTTCCTGTAAGTGACCAACAAAACATTGATAATTTGAATAGAAAGTTGAATAAGGCAGCAAATGATCTGGAGTCCAAAACCAAAGACAATTCTCGGACAATAAGGGATGTACTGGAGAATGTGCGATTTACCTTAATTGTGGTGGCTGCAGCAATGCTGTTTCTGGCATTTCTTGGACTTTTGTTTTCTATTCTTGGACTCAAGACTCTGGTTTACTTTTTGGTACTTGGTGCATGGTTTCTTATGGCGGGAACATTTATTCTTTGTGGAGTGTTTGTTTTATTAAACAGTGCGGTTGGAGATGCCTGCGTCGCCATGAAAGAGTGGGTTGCACATCCTTATGAAGATACTGCCCTTGACCACATTCTGCCTTGTGTAGATGTGGCAACAGCTGAACAATCTTTAAATCAGAGCAAAACAATAACCAGTAAAGTGGTAACAGTTGTGAACAAGGTGCTAAGTACTGTTGCTAATAGTAACTTTCCGCCAAATACTGGCCCTCTTTATTATAATCAATCTGGTCCTCTAGTGCCTACACTTTGCAATCCTTACACTGGTCGGCTGGATGATCGGCAATGTAATGCTGGAGAAGTTGACCTCACAAATGCAACACAGGTCTGGGAAAACTATACATGCACAGTTTCATCATCTGGAATATGTGCAACAACTGGTCGGATAACCCCAGATATTTACAAACAATTAGTACTAGCAGTCAATATCAGCTATGGTTTGTATCACTACACGCCTTTCCTCGTGAATTTACAGGACTGTACATTTGTGAGGGAAACTTTTAGTACCATAACTGAGGATTATTGCCCTGGACTTCGACAATGGAAGACTGTGTTTTTAATTCACACAGCAGTTTCGTAGCGCGCTACGAAACTGCTGTAAGTGATGATTTTAAATGCAGAACAGCTGTTGATATCATGAGCGGGGAATTATTTTTGAAAAGAGAGACACATGTCCATCAATCCCGCCTACAGCACATCAGCAACTTGGCAGCAGTGCATACCAGGGTTATTAAAGGCTTCAAACATGCTGTTATATATCCGAGCAGATCAAGGAAAGCAGGGACCGAGAAGCCAGGAACATCTCCAGCATGACTGAGCAGTTAAAAGAGTTGGCGTACAAGGTCGATATGGAGTACTAAAGACATCCAGCTCAGCCATATCAAAAGGGACAGGTGTCAGAAATCAGGAAGAATCATATTACGAGGAGAAAGGAATTAGTGTTTTAGTTTGATTAGGACTTTATGTAATAATAGCTCAGCACTTTTGTAATTAATGAGTTGGTTTAGAAATAGATAAGGTTCATTAATAATAGATCATCGAGTTCTCCCTTCATGCTTGTTGAGGAGACTCAAGATAGGGATAGTTTTGGGTTTTTCCTATATATGGTGAAAACTAGGATGTAATAGGGGTTGGATACTTATGCAAAAAACAGAGTTTTTTATTGGTTGATGTATAAAGCTTTTGACAGTAATAGATAGACTGTTTTATTCTTCCCAAGATTCATAATGTGTTCAAATGCTCAAGATGTTGATGGTTTGGTCGAATGTAAGTTTTGCAGCTTTATGAGTATGCAATCACTCTGAATTCATCATTGATGCTCAGACTTCCTGTGCATACTTGTAAGTTGAGGTTCTTGTCCTTCATGTTTTACAGCTCCTTAGGTACACAATCACTCTGAATTCACCTAGTGCTCAGACTTCCTGTGTGTACCTATCAGCTGATGGTTATTTGATGAATGTCTTGAATGTTTAAACATTGCATGCCTTGGCTTCTATGAATGAACAACTAATAGTTTACTGATAAGATGCTTGACTCCATGAGCCCAATGGAAGAAATGTTATGTTGACTGTCCAACCAGCTTGTTTATTAAATCTACGTTTCAAGAGTTAGCCCTCTTTGTGCTTAAGGATAAATCAATAGTTTGTTTTGAGAGAGCCCTCTCAGGTTAGGGAGGCTAATCCCTAGCTAAAAGCCTGGTTTGAAACAGTTGCATGAGAGCTTACTAAGTAGCAGCCCTTAGTACTGGTTTTGTGACAACACTCTCCGTGATGCTGCTTCATGTTGCTTTGCTAACCATTCCACAGTGAAGCCAACTTGTTCATTGGGTCTGGATAAACTATAGAAATATCTCCATGGTTCCTCCTCCACCCAATGGCATGCCCCGTGGATATAGTTGAACTGTACTCTTGTGCAATGATATTTCACAATACAATGTGGGTCATACAAATTGTAACTTCAGAGGTCAAATGGGTACTTCTTCATCTGTTCTGCTTCGAAATCTGCTTGCTTGAAACTCTGGATCTCATATAACCCAATCCACAATGGAAGAGCGGGCCAAGGTTCCTTCTTCTTCCAGTGCAATCTAGCTGTCAATCCTGTCGAGATGTGATATGCTACTTCCTGCATGACGATTATGTCCAAGGCAAACTTCGATAGAACATGTAGAGGCTTCTCCACAATGAACATTCATATGAAGGTGCCAGACGGTGAGGCATACCAATCAACAATATCTATTAGTGCCTCTATTGCTGCCTTTGACATGCAAGGTGGATCTTGTTCAAGTATCATCTTGTAAAATGGGGTGAAAAAATGGCCGGACAACCATGTGATAACTCTGAAACTGCATTCAGACAATAACTTACAATATGTGTTCACAGTAGTCTCCACCAGTGACCATTCCCACTCCAAGACCGGGAAACCATATCAGGCACAGATTGCATCTAAGATGTAGGCAAACATGTATATCTTTGCTTGCATACCTTCGAGTGACTATCGAGCCCTCGTTACCTATTTCTTCAGCTAATGAGCCAACATGACGGACTAGTTACATGGTTTTCCTTCTTTGGCCAGTTGGTCCAACATGATCACTCAACTATGTGGGAAGATTTCCATGATTTCTTGGCCACACAGTCGACATGAAAATATGACCAAGTATTGATATGCCTTCCGCAATATCTTCGTCTTGTAGATCTGGTTGGGTGTAATCCTGAATCTAGCTCGCTCCTTTACCTAGTTCTTAAGAATGTCTCTAGAGTTGGTACTACTACTGGGTAAGCTGAAGGGAGTCTCCATGATAGTCAAGGGCTTCGACATCTGATACATCTCATCATAATATTGTGCCCAGAAGGTGGCAAGCTTCGTCCCGCTGACACTGCTCAGAGTCATGGTCTTGGGATAAATGTGCGAGACGATCCAGTGTATCATGTTCGCACATAGGAATGTGGGCTATCTTCATGCAATCCGGTACAAGCCAGACTTGTGAATGTTAACATACACCTGGCAGTCTTTGAGGTCCTCCCCAAAAGTGCATGCAAATGGTTCATTGACCTCCTTCCATTTTATCTTGATGTCCTTGTATAGAAACAACTTGGTATCTTCATAGATCGGTAAACATGCGAACACCTACTCAACTGTTGTTCCAGTTGCACTCCTGTCAGTGTCCTTTGATCCTATTCTCTTGGTGGCCATTGATTATGTACTTCTAAGAGGAAAATGAACACCTGAAAGATTTGGAGACAAAGCGACATGCATGGCAAGAAATCTGTCAGCGAAAACCAAAGCAAATTCGGGGAATGACATAACACATACCCGGGTAATGATAGGAAAAGATTGCGCAATTTCTTCTGGGAGGTTGGGTGGTTGGCTGCCAAAACTATGCAAAAGGTAGTCTAAGCTATTTGGGAGGAAAGACTAGCTACTGGATCTGTGCAATGTGCAATCCAGGTTGACCGCTGACTGCTGGGATTGCGCAATGCGCAATTCTAGCAGGAAATGACTGTAGGCTCAGGGATTGCATTACTCAATTTTTTGGGCCAACAGTCACTATCCCTTAGAAATGTGAAAAGCAGTCCTAGATGACAGTTCCTAGGTAGAAATGCACATTTTTGGAGAGGAAGACAGAGCCTTCCTTCCCCGGATTGTACAATGCTGTCTTTGTGAAGGCAGAGTTCGGGCCAAGGTTGGCTAGACTCGCCGATGGGCAACTAAAAGAAAATGTGAAAGTGAATGCATGGCGACATTAAGTGAAATAAGAAGTGATTTATCATGCATGCAAACATTGAATGAAATATTCAAGTAAATAGATCAACATGCATGTGGGTGAAGCGAGTCGCCGAATCAACAATTGTTCGTGAAAAACAGTTTCATGCATGCAACAACAGTGAGATAGAAATGAAAACTGAAATGGTGCTAGTGCAAGCTAGTATGGATGTAAACGAAAACAAGCATTCAAAGAAATCAAGCAAACAACACTCACACAAGTGAAAACACAAAAAGGGACAAAAATTCTGAAAAAGACAAGTTGAGACCACTTACCCGTGAATAGTTGAGTGAGATGTGTCGAAGTGTCCTAGATGTGCCGTGGGATGTTAAAGCTCCAATATCTATGTGAAATAATGATCTCCAATGCATCAAATAAATAAATTTGAGCTCATGACACGCATGCCACAAATCTAGGTGGAGGAAAGTTTCTAAAACAAACTTTGCATGTAACCTCTGGCTGCTAAAAATAGCTCCCTGAATCATGGGATGCTTTTTGCATTTTTCCTTTTTATATTTTGGGAAAAGCAAGCCATGCATGCAAGTCAAGTTTCCTTGGTCCTGGGAAGAATTGGTCAACCCAACTGCTCATGCATGAGGTTGCTCAACTGTTGGGATAAAATGCACATTTCTGGATGGGAGATGAGCTGGCCACCTAGAGGATTTGCATAATTTCTAGGCAGAGTAGCTGACTGCTACCTAGGATTGCACAGCTCTTAGACTGACCAGGCTTGCTGGGAAGGATTGCGCAGTTTTCTGGGTGAAGCTCGACTGGTAGGATTGCGCAGTTCTGGAGCCCAACAGGTTTCCAGATAGAATTGCACAATTTTTGGAGGGAAGGCTAGTTTCCCTCCATAATTACGCAATTCCTTGGGGAAGCTGCTTAGCCTACAACTGGACCAAGTCCAGATGAACAACCTGTGAGGGGAATGCATCAAGGTTTGATCGACAGACTGTCTTTGCGCAAGAAAATCACTGAAGCTTGTGTACTTGATGAAGAAAGACAATGTGTTGTGAAAGGTTGGTAGGGAGGCTCCAAAACGAAGCTAAGGAAAAATTTTGGAGGGTGATTTTAGGTGCTACAACATGAACCATCAAAGTCCAAAGACGAAGAAGAAGAAGTCGAAATTGAAAAAATGCATAGACTTATCAAAGATTATAACCTGAATGGTTAGTTCCAATAGATACGTGCACAAAAGAATAGAGTAAATAATGGTGAGCCATATTGCTACATTTGTGACAAAGGATGTGTCTTTATACATGTTAGCCTTTTCCCTTGTCAAATTCTAGTTATGTCTAATGAAGGATCTGTAATTTCACCTAGAGTAGCCAGATCCTCTTTACAACTCAATATGGATGAAAGATGTAACTAGGTGAGGGTTCTATAATTGAATATAAAGAGTCTAGATACATGCTATGGCCAATATAGTTGAGATATGTCACCGGGTAAAGCTTATACATATAAAAACAAAACAATTGTTGAATCCAATACTCCCACAAAAAATAAACAAATAAATAATAGTAATAGTAATAGTAATAGTACAAATCTCTTAATACTTAATAGATCTTGATATATATATATATATCAAGATCTATTAAGTATTAAGAGATTTATATTTTTGTTTTTTGTCTCTCTCCAAGTTTAATAAAATAAGGTTAAGATGTCTTTATGTTGTTCAATCATTCATCTAGAAATGATATGAATTGAATCGATCACTAACATCAACATTTCTTGTCTTGGTTATTTTTTTTCTTGTAAGAATTCTCTTCCTATTACTCATTTTCTTCACAAAAATAGCTACCACAACCATGAAAACCATTTTAATTATGTTTTGGAGCATTGGGAGAAGGATTTAATTCATTTTCAAAAAGAGGATAATTATGGGAAGTAAGAATAAGGTCATGGGTAAAAATTCCTATTGGGTTGTGTTATATTCTTTCCATGACTAGCCCCACGC
>APFE030252709.1:0-29865 GCA_000404065.3 Pinus taeda | reverse complement strand
GGGGTGGTAGCCCCCCTCTATGGGGTCCAGGGCAACGCCTCGAGAAATTTTTTTTTGGACCCTATATTAGGTGGGTGAACCTACCTATGGTTTTGTGCATGGTTTTCGCACATGGTTTCGGGCGCGATGGTTTTCAGTCCATGGTATTTTGTAGATCTGGTCAAGGGAACTACGGTTGTGTTCTAATCCAGGGTTAATGGATTGGGGTTTATGGATGCTTCAACATGTATATATATGTATTGTAACATTGAAAGGAACAAAATGAAAAATCAATCTACTAGTCCCAGTTTTGGGATCCAAAGGAAAATATCTATGTATATTTGTTTTATGTGTTATTCTCTTGATATTGTTTATTTTTTGTTTTTAGAATTCGTATGCAGGTAATTTCTGAATGGGTTAAAATCTACAATTTCTTTGGTAAATTGCTTCTCAAAATGGTGTTATTCATGTCTCTTAAGAAAAATTCATGGCTTTTCAGGGTCTTCCTTTTTCCATGTCTTTAGAGTTAGTTTATCTGTGTGGTTTAGATAGTGTTCCAACCATAGTTCTTTTCCTTTAGGAGAGTTGTAGTTAGAAAATTGCACAATAGTGCTATGTATAATAAACAATTCCATCCTTTAGTACTATGTATAATAGTGTTGAGGTACACTAGTATTTGTGGAGGAGATAGATATGGTGCTTTAGGGTCCGCTAGTGCTCTCTTTTCCATATACTATCACAGGTGCACAAATACAGACTCACTCTTCTTATTACCTAGATAAGATAATGATGACAACTTTGTATTTTGCAGTGACAACGATAACTTGTATTAGAGCTAGACCTTGAGCCTTTCAATGCATCCTTTCCTTTCCCAACATGGCCATCTTCCATTGGTAATGGATTTCAATTTTTGAACCAACATTTGTCTTCAATATTGTTTCATGATAAAGAAAGCATGATCCATTGTTGGATTTCCTTCGAGCACAAAAATGTCACAACCATGTCAATTTTCTTTCCTTGGTTAATATATTTCATCATTGTGTTTGATAGTTAATTCATTATTCTTCTATGCACAAAAAAACCTTATCAAATAATAGAGAAGGATGGCCTGGCTATTTTAGAGATATATAATATGGATTGATTAAAAGATCGCATCGTTATTTTGATTCTTATCTTTCTATGTCACTTCTTTAGAGAAAACTATATATTCAAATACAAACTCAACTCAAGTCAAACTAAAATAGAGAAGCCTAATTATGAAAATGTTTCTCTCTCCACTACCTTGCAATGACGTATCTTTTTTGAATTATAATTAATTACACTGATAATAACTTGGATTTATATATATATATATATTTGCACCAAATTGACATCATGATAAACATTTGAATATCCCATTAAATATGACCTAAATATGATTCAAATAATCTCACCTTTAGCCTAAGCACATGGCAGAGTAATTTCTAAGGTGTGAAGTTTTATTAGAGGCATTGCTTGTTTGGTTAGAAAAGGGTTTGCTCTTGGTTTTATGTGAATTTCAATTTATCATTTGTAGTATGTTGAGAAATGGGAAAGAATAACGTGTGACATTTATCTGCGAAAATTGATCTTTAATGAAAGGATACAAAGTTTAACTAAACTACAGTCCGCTTTAGTAAAGGTAGAGGAACATCTTAAAAATCTACCTAAGAATACACCATATACAATGCTTGAACATAAGTAATATATGGATTTTACTTTTATAGATATGTTCTTTTTTCTACCCAAGATATCACAACAAGAAAAATATTGATATTGTAGAAATTGTTTGAGGACCTCATTAAGGTCGATTTTTTTGATGTCCTACTTGATTGATACCTTCTCATATAGGAAGGATTCAAATATGAATTAATATGTTCTTGAAACAAATCAGATTTAAATTTTATAGATATAAAAGGTAAAAACAAATGTCAATGCTTTCGTTTGATTGTTACTTGACTATGGTGTCGGCAAGTTACATGAAATGGGATTGGAAAAAGGATGGGGAGACAATACATAACATGTCTTGGATATGATTCATTTCTTGTTGGAGATCCTTCAGGCACCTGAGCCAACGACTTTGGAAATGTTTTTAGTAGGGGTTACTATGGTTTTTAATGTTGTGATTCTTTATCCTTATGGTTATTTTGGGCAAGCAAATGTTTTAGGAATGCCAGACAGGACATTATTCGACAACTAAACACATTTTTAATAATTGCAATGTCCATTCCATGATATTCTCTCTTTATTATTTGATTGTATTTTGAATGTTTCTTTTGATTTTGTTTTGTCTTTTAATTATGAAACTGAAAACACTTGGTATCCTATCCAAAAAAACAACCAAAGCTTGAAGATGAAATTAGTATTACATGATATTGATTGAAATCAATTTACTATTAGAAAAGTTTTCTTTCATGTTGTTATTTGAGCACATGTTGCTTATATACTTGACCAAGTTAATGGGTTAGAGAATGAAATTTTGTTGTGAATAAAATGACAAGGATTAGACATCACACCTCAGATTCTTTGTTTTCACAAGTTATCTGCAACTTGAGATTTTTAGGATGTAACTTAGTTGGCATGCTTGTGCCTATGCTTTCCGTGAAGGTTGAATACTAAGTTACTAAGGTTTGCTTTTCTACGGTGATATTTTATTTTCTTTATTTATACAGGTCATCTAGCCACATAGTTCCAACTATTTCCCAATTGAAGAAAACTTGTTCAAGTTTCTTGCTTTTATGGGGAAAAATGACTGACATAGCCGATGTTGAGGCATATGTCGTATAAATCCTTTATAGTCTAATTTAGTTTATATTCTAGTGTTCATTGTCTTTCATATCTTACACATATATCTTCTTTTGTTTTCAAAAAAGAACTCAATATTGAGGATAAAAGGTTGAAATTGAAGAAAGAGGAGAACAATAATGCTAGAGCAACAAATGAAAAGAGAGAGAGAGAAGAGAACTGGTCTAGTGATACCCTTAGAGCCAATATCCTACATAAGACACACACTTAGAGATTGATGGCCAAGTCTTCAAAGTTGGTGAATTCACCTGCAATTCCTTGGCAACATAATGATAATGTTTTGAAGTGATGAAACAATATTTCATGTGTAAATTGTAGTCCAATTGATATTAAGTTGGATACGCATAATTTGTTTTTCCCAAGGAAAAATTGTAATCTTCCATTAATTTGAAAAATTACATATAGTAGATGCCATTGGCATATGCATAAACTGCTGGCCTAAGCCAATTCAAAGGTTTGTTAGAAATAAATATGTGTCGAAGCCATACCATAAGAGTGATGTACATATTCACCACACAGGGTGATCAAAGTTTTGCGTGTAAAAGTAAAAACATATTGATAAACATAGATATAGACATATATAATACTGTGCTGTTAATTTCCATCAAAATTTTAGGCCATGTCCACCCGAGGATATGCTCTGTCCATTTATGGTCGATGGTAGTACTAATATTGTTCTGCTCCATGTTGTTCCTGTATCATCCACAGATCTCTAGGTTATGTCGAGGCCTCCTTGGATAACTTGTCAGTAGCCTTGTTATGTTCCCTGTAAATATGTTGACAGGTGATAGAGTTAAATTGGGCCTTGTAAACCACAATCTCATCCAACATGTTTCTAACTATATGAGAATGAAAATTATTTATGTTGTTGAACCAATTTATGATGATTTTGGAGTCCCCAAATATTTGAATATTATTGCATGAGTGTGCCAGGGAAAAATGCAATAGGTGTCTAAGTGTAATCAGTTTTGCAAAATTGTTTGTTCCCTCCCCCAAACCCATCTTGATTTGGTAGTGGTGCTGATCAAATAGGTATAAAAGGAAGCCTCCCCCATGGTGAGCACCAATATTGCAGCAATAATGCTGCAACTCCTGGGGCTTCCTAATTTACTTTTATCAACCCAGTAGTTCGTAACAAACTTGGAAGCAACGGTGCTGTATGCACAAGTACTAGCTCTTATTGTAGGCTGTTGCTTGGTTATTTGGCGCAAGATCACTAGGAGCTCAAGCCAACTTCTATGAGATTCCAGAAGAAGCTTTTAACTTTGATGAAAGAGAGCTAATTCTATGAGGACTATTCTTCTTGTAGAAAGAGAAAGAAGACTGGAATGTAAGGCAAACCCTAATTTATCCAACTAACCCTACTTTTGTAGAAAAAGAGATAGAAAATGATGCGATGAGTCCCATTGACTACTGAAAAAGGTAAATTACATTTATTAAAGCTACTTCTGAAAAAAATGAGAAGAAAACATATTTTTGTGCCTTTGAGTGTTTTTATGTGAAATTATTATGCTTGTAATTTATCTAGTTGTGATTATGCAGAGGTTTGGTGGCGAAGGAAGATGGAATTGGTTTTTACAGAGGTGAAGGAAGGTGTGGAGAGGTCCTAAGAAGCCCCTAGTACCCTTTTGAAGACTTCCATTGCAAACGGATTTCGGAAAACCACTTATAGGGAATTCTACTGGAGGTTGCAGGGGATCTACAGGAGGAGGCTGAGAGCTATTTTTGAAGGTTTTTAAGGTAGAAAAATGATGGGAAAGGGTAACTAAAGGCTAGATGAAGGTGTTGAGGTGTCTAGAGCTTGTCAAGGAAGATCAAGAGGGAACATGATGGTTGGATTTTTCAAATGGCAAGAGGGAAGCTTATGAAAAAATGCAGAAATTAGGGCATATTGGTGAAATGTTGTGAATGACTTGGGAAATCTATGAGAAATGAGATGATGCTGGTTGTTTTATGGATGTATGGTGAGCTGAGGTGCCCTACAATATATTTGCACATCTACTTATGAAAACTGATCAAAGAAAGGACTAACTATACCATGAAAACATAGCTTTTTTTAGCTTAACCTAATTTATGACCTACAAATAGAAAATGCTGAACAATAACCTTTGAACAGAAAAGAATGCAAAGAGATCTATTGTAAAAGAACAGGAAATGATCTAGGCAATTGAATCTGAAGCAAGACATTAATCTTTCCAAATCAAGTCATCGCACTAGAGATTGCATGGAAGGGAAAAACTATGTTTTTGGTGGCAACAATGGTGCCATGACCTCAAATCATGATCCTAGGAAGGGAGAAAAGAGATCAGGACCTATTTTTTACCTTTTTGAATCTTAATCTATCACCGTATTAATCTACTTCAACAACTGAAATGAAAGAAGTAATATAAACCATCAAAGACAACCTATTCTAACAAGGCAAAATAAATCTATCTAATAGAAATTAACTTGTGAACTGAAGTAAAAACATATAAGTACAAAGCAAGAGGTGCTAGGCAGCTTGGGTTGGGCACTAACCCAAGAGCTTCAGCCCTCTTAAAGAGATCAACACTGGCTCAAAAACTATTTCATCTTCATTATCAAAAGGAATAGTCACATTACATGAACTGTTCTAAAAACGATTCTCGAAGATGAGCTGAACAAGTGCTGCACAAAAGTGTGAAAATTATACTAATGACTGGCTAACCTACTGAGGCTCTAAGCCCCCTTATTTATATAAATGGAGTCCTCCAACAGTCCTCCTAAAATCAAGGAGCTCGACTTCCCAGAACTGGAGATAAATAACAGTCCTTCTTTATATGCTCGGCTGCCCCTTGGATGCATCAATGTGGACCTTTGTGCTCCAAGTTGTTGATGGAGGATTCGAGGAAAGGGGTCATAAATGAAGGAGACACCCCCCTACAAATCCTCTTCCCTGTTTTCCTCGAGTATTTGCTGCCATTTTCTCATAAATCCCTTGACTTTGTCGAAAATTGACAAAAAAATCTGCATAAAGCACACATTAGACTACATGGAAAAATGACTAACCCAATTCACTCTATTAGCATAAATATATTCAAAAAATGCAATAAACTAATGAGAATGGTGGATTAAGTTGAATTAAGAGGCAAAATGAGCCCATATAGTTACCCATTTCTGGGGCTCATCATCACCCCCTACTAAATGGGTTGCTCATCCTCTGAGCAACTAGTATAACTCTTCACCTTTGATGGGTCTAATAGATTCCCTAACATCCCATGCTTCTGATGTGATATCTTCCTCTTTATCATGGAACCCTGCCTTTCTATCCACCTCTTCCCATAGTTTCTGTTCTTCCTCCTCTTTTACTCCTTCCAACAGTCCTAGTAGCAGTGGAGGACTGAATTTGAGGCCAATCCAATTGGCATTCAAGCTTTGCATAGAGTTCTTATACAATGGCACTCTCCTCATGGCTTCCCTCATCCTGTTTGTGGAGTGATACTCCCTGATCTGTAGGCTATGTGGCAATGTGTTCCACCTTCTCATGTAGGCATGAATGCAACCATCTCCAAACAATCTCTCCATGTCCTCGAAATGCACAATAGCCTGGGCTTGCTTATCAACATATTTGGGGAAACTTTGAGGATTAGCTGCAAGGTTTTGGTGGGCATAGATGAGAGCCATGGGGTCTTCTAGCTCTTCTCTAATCATCAGAGGTTCATTAAGCTCTTTTGCCATCATTTTATGGATTTCTGATGCCCTTTTCTCTTCATGGCTCATCCAAGATGCCATGGCCATCAACTGCAAGTCTCCTAACACAGCATTGGGATCCCATAGGTTCATATCAGTAAGGGCCATGTTGTGCAAGTAAAACTCTACCATCTTCGCTTTGTCCTTAGATGAACTGTGATCACATAGATTCATGAATTGGCCATAATCCTGAAAAGGTATTGTGCCCCTCTGGGCCAGTGTCTTGATCTGAAATTGGAACCACCGATCCTTGAGGTACACTGCATATGATTTGGTTGGCTACCTGCACTGTAATGCCTCCATAGCCCAGTTGGCCATGTAGGATAATTGGGTTTCCCTTTCCTGTAGCTGCCTTCTTAAGATCAATACCTCATTTTCTGCCTGGGGTTCCCTTTCCTGTTGCTGTCTTATTAATGTTTCACTGTCTGCCTGGGGTTCCTTTTCCTGTTGTTATTTTTTAAGATTGACAACTCATTTTTTGCCTGGGGTTGCCTTTCTTGCAGCTGCTTCTTTAACATTTCATTTTCTGCCTCCAATTGAGCTCTTTTGATGCTTTCTGTATGCCTGACCATGCTCAATTCTTTTCCCATTTCCCTCAATTTGTTTTCCATGTGCCCAATGTCTTCCACCCCTATTGATTTTGCAATCTGCATCCTTGTATGGGTCCTTACTCTTTCCTTTTCCAACTCAAAGAAAAGAGGGACTGGAAACTTTTGTGGGATGATTTTCCCTCCTTCCAGAAGGTTGTAGTAAGAGCCTAAGTTAGGCTGAGGGTCAGGCCCTGGTATCTCTTTTGCCTCATCTTCCTCCTTGGCCTATTCTTCTACCTTCTTTTCAAGATTTTCGGTCTCTTGAAGCTTTGTCAATGTCTCCTGTAGAGCGGTTTGCGCCTCCTGTAGGACTGTTTTAGAGTCCATAAGTTTGATCCTTTCTTTCCAAGTAGAAGTGATAGGGCTGTCCCTTTCATAGGTAATGGAGTTTTTGGATGGAGATTCCTCCTATTTTGCAGTAGGGACATCTTCAATGATGATGGGCTCCTTTGAAGGTGGCTGAGGCTTCCCCATCTTTATTCTGGTGCTCTTTCGAGCCTTGAAGTACATATATGGTTGCCTCTTCCTTTTTCCTTTGGGCTTGGCTGGAGTACTAAGTGCAACAAGAACAACTACTGCCTCTCTTGCTAGTGTCTTAGGAGACACTTCTTCCTGCTTTGCTTCTTCTTCTTCATCTATTGTTTTTCCTGTTTCTGCTGGTTTTGCTTCTGCTGTCTCTGATTTTTTTTGTTCCTCTTCTTGCTTAGCTTCTACTTTTCCTGTGGCAACCCTTTTTTGAACTATCTTAGGCTTCTTCCTCTCAGTTCTTGGCCTCTTCTTTTTTTCTGCTGTGGTTTTACCCTTTTATGCTTTTGATTATTTCTTTTTCTCTGCTTTAGGCTCATCTTTGGTGGTGTCATGTTTCCTTTTTTCTATTTGGTTTCCTTCTTTTTCTCTGTGGGGTTCATCTTCTTCCATTTGGGTGTTCTTTTATTCTTCATGGATTCCCTTCTCAGCTTATCCTTTTTGTTCTTCCTCTTCACTTTCAGATAGACTAAGGTCATAGGTGAGAGTTTTTATATCATCCTCTTTAGTCATGTTTTTGAAAATTTCCCAGGCTATGGGGATTGTGAAAGTGTGGAGGGCATCCTCCACCAGAAATTTAATTAGCCCATGGTGAGCCAATTGGTCTGGAACCCATGCCTTCAATTTGGTTCTAGATTCTATTAAGGATTGGAGGAGAAAATATGGAATACTGAGTTTTCTAGATGCAGGAAGGTCCATCCCATATGTGAGTTCATGTAACAGTATGAAATGGTACCCATAAACTATGGTATATCTTCCTTCACAGGAGATGTATTTCATAATCTGATAACCGACCTCATCCCATGGATAAGGTATACTTTTTCTCCTGATGCCATTCTTGTCCTCCACAGGATGTTCATTAGGCTAGAAAAAGGTCTTCTTGGCAACTTGACCTAGTGGTTTCTCTTCCTTGCTCCAGGGTATTCCTAGTGGGAGACTTGTAATCTTGCTGATGAACTTTGGGGTGATTTCTATAGTTAGACCCCTGAAACTGACAGTGGCATGGGTTTTTGAGTGAGGTTTTAAAGACAATATAAATTCCTCTGTAACTTCATCATCGTACCCATGCAAATTTTCAAGGAAAGGAATCCAATTTTCTCTAGTGAAGAGGGCTACCACTTTTGGATGTTCATGCAAATTAATTGAATTCAGAGGCTCCTTCCTCATAAAACCCCTTGTCATGATGTTTCAGATTCTACTGGAATATCTCAGTTGAAGAGGGAGGCAACAAGTTTCAATCTCGAAAATAGTGGAACAACTGAGGTTTTCTTTCAAGAAACAGGGAGAGAGTTTTTGTAGTTAAAAAAAAAAAACAAATTTCAACTTTCCTTCCTTCCAAAATCCGTTCTCTAGACTCACATTACTTCTCTGTCTGTTTGAGGGAAACAATATCTTAAAAAAACAGAGAACATATAGAACTGTGTGTTTTCCTTTTTCAAAATAAGTAGATACCCAATGCAAGTTCACTCTTTACAGGGTTGATTTTCTAGAGTTGCATCATTTCTTTACATAGGAGAATACCATGGAGGAGAAGGAGATAGTCTTTCAGTGAAAAGAGCAAATGGAGAAACTGTATATATATTTAACAAAAAAACACAGGCAGGCTCTGTTCTCACTTTCCTTCCCTTTTCAACTCAATACCTCGCTTGGAATCACACCATCTTTTGTATATATATGGAAATGCAGAGTGGGTTTTACTGAGCCTACCTTTTTCAGGCCGAATTTGTCATGAAATCTTGAGTTTTCCTCTATGGTGCTACTCACTGGCCTTCCTGTAGAAAGGCTCCTGTAGGACTGTGTTTTCGCTCCTGTAGAGCCTGATAAGTGGAAGGGTTCTGAAACTGACAAAGAGCGTCTGTTTTGAGGCTCTGGAGGTGGTAGGTAGGTTGCTACAGTCGAGAGCTCGTCGACACAAATGAGAACAAAGGTGGTGAAGGCGGTCGACTGCAACATACTTAAGCTTACGAGAGCATTCTGCGGCGATGAGGGGAGGTGGCAGGAAGGGTATGTTACCCTCATCTAGACCGTTGGTCCCTACTTTAGTGTCATGATGAAACTTTTATGCTGCCTGCTGCAATTATTTCAATCGTTCCCGTTATATGCCGCCACTACCTGTTTTGAGATTTTTTCGAGTTGATTGAACACACGTGATGATTGCACCCACTGAGCATTGTTTGAACTGGACGAGGGTGGCTAGTTAGATGGCCACCGATCTCGTTTAATCGCAACCATCTCACTTTCCCATGCATTTTTAAAATTATACTCATACAGAGGAACGGGTTTAGTCACTTACCTGTTAGTCAAGAATTGCGTGTTACCGTGCTGTTGCATGCTCAGACTTTGGTGTTCTATCCATGGATTTCTGCTGCTGGTGCCTATGGCTTCTGAATTGGTGGCTTGTCTACTTTGTACTGGTGATCTTCAATCAGGACTGGGCTCCTTGCACATTTTATACATCTGTGGTTGTGCTGACCCTACCTCTGGAGCTCGATTTTTAAGGGGATCAACTACTACAGGAATCCTGCAGGATTTCCTGTAGCTACTTCTCCCTCTAAAAATTTTGGCTGAGGATTGAGTAGGGACTCGAGAGGTAGCCAAGGAAGGTTCTTTCAGCCAAGGAAAAGAAGTTGGTATGCACTAGGTAAGAGTTAAGTTAAGGATGCTGCTGGTTTATTCTTTGTTTTTCAAAAAAACAAAAGAAACATGATTTCTGTGTTTTCTGTGCAGGGAAGAAAGAAGCAAGTGGAAATGTAGTGGTGCAGGTATGGAGTAAAGAGTTAGGAGGATGAATGGTGGTAGGGGGGTCCACAGGTCTTCTAGACAAGTTTCTAGCCCTTTGATCCTTTTCTTGACTTGATTTTGAGCTCTTTGTGATTTCTATAGGAGCCTCCTGTAGAATGCACAGAGCCTCCGTAGGATGCATAGTTTTCCAGAACAAGTGAGAACAGGGACTGGGAAAAGACAATAGAGATGAAGAAATGGTCTATCAAAGGTGTATTCAACTTGGCCATGTCCCTTTTTCTTCTATGGCCCTCCTACAATTTGCAATGCATTCAAAAGAAGTTAATTTTTCTGTTCTTGTTTTTTCTTTTCTCTCTCTTTTTTTTTTAGGAGAAAGTTAGAGCGCCTCCAGGAGGTTTTCACCCTCACTGTCTGCCCTGGGCACCTCCAAGGGGAGGTTTTCACCTAGGGATATTTTATTTTACTCATTTTTATTTTCTATTTATTATTATTATTATTTTATTTTAGGGTGTGGGTGGAGTGGAGGCAGAGACTTGCTCCACTACCAACACTGTTTTACTTAGATTCTCAATGAATTCTTGCTTGGAGAGGGGATTCCTATAGATTTTCAACCCATTCCCATTGAAAAGCATGGGGATGGATTATTCATCGATGGTCTTGATTAGAACTGAACCATTGTCATTGCACCTTTCTACTGTGTACGGTCCCAACCATCTTGTCCTCAGTTTGCCCTCGAAATATTTATACCTTGAATAATACAGTAGTGCCCAATCTCCTTCCTGGAATTGTTTCTCTTTGAGGTGTCTGTCATGCCATATTTTCCTTTGAAGCTGGACTACCTCTCAGTGGAGAAGGGCTTGCAATCTTTGTTCATCCAATCCATTTAGCTGGAGTAACCTTTCCTTTTGTGCATGGCTGAGATCTAGGTCTAGTTGAGCTGCCATCCTTAGTGTGTTATATTCAAATTCTATTGACAACAAAGCCTTATTCCCATAGACCAGCTCATAGGCCGTGAACCTTGCGGTGGTCTTCTAGGTGGTGTTATAGGTCCAGGTGCCCTCAACCAATCGATCTGCCCAATCTTTTTTGCTGCTGCTCACTACCTTGGTCAAAATCCCTTCCAAAGCTTTGTTAGTGACTTCACCTGTCCATTCGCTTGCGGATGGTAAGGGGTGGAAGTTTTGTGCTTAATTTTGTGATGTGCGAGCAGGTCTTCAATCATATTGGAGGTAAAGTGACTGCCTTGATCTGTGACTAATTCTCTTGGATATCCAAACTTATAGAATATATTCTCTCTTAAACACTCAACTCCTTTTTCTTCTGTTGCTTCCTTGATCACCTTTGTTTCTACCCATTTTGCCAGATAATCAATGCACATGATGATGTAATATTTCTACTTTGAAGGAGGGTTGACAGGACCCACAAAGTGCATGCCCCACTTCATAAATGGCTCGAAAGTCACTTGAGGTTGCAGGGGCCTCTCAACCCTTGGAGTAGGTTTCCCCATCCTTTGAAACTGGTCACATTGGTTGATATATCGCCTTACATCTTGATGGAGAGTGGGCCAATAGTAACTTGCTTGCAGAATTTTGAAGGTAGTCCTCTTTGTTGCAAAATGGCCCCCACAGGGCCCATCATGATAGGTTAGGAGAATGTCAAAAACTTCCTTGTCCCTGACACATCTCCTCAAAACCTGATCAGGGCCAAGTTTGAAGAGATTTCCCCCAATCCAAGTGAAAGGGGCACTTTTCCTCATGATCTTTCTTTTCTCTTTTGAGGACAGGTGTGGCGGGAACTGTGCGGAAACCAAGTAATTTGCTATATCAACAAACGATGGAGAGAGTACTGAGATAGAAAATAGGTGTTCATCTGGCATTTCATCATCCACCATTCCTTATTCACCTATAGGTAGATCTATTCTAGACAAAAAATCAACAACAACATTTTCCTTACCCCGCTTATCAACAATGGTTAAATCAAATTGCTGCAATAAAAGAAACCATCTAATAATGCGAGCATTTACATCTAGTTTGTTCATTAAATACCTAATTGTAGCATGATTAGTGTGTACAAATGTTTGATAGCAGGTGATGTAGTGTTTGAATTTATTTAGGGAATGGACTACAACTAGGAGCTCCTTTTCAGTTACAATGTAGTCTAATTATGCCTTCGACAAGTTTTTACTAACAAAATATATGGCATAAGGCGGCTTCTCATCAACTTGCCCTAAGGCTGCTCCTATCGCTTTGTTCGAGGCATCTGTATGAATGTGGAAAGGTAGGGCCTAGTTTGGACCTATCAAAATTGGGGTAGTCACCAGTTTACTTTTCAAGGTATCCAGAGCTTCTTGACAGTTGTCAGTCCATATGTACTCAACATCTTTTCCCAAAAGACAAAACAATGGAGAGGCTAGCTTACTGAAATCCTTAATGAATCTTCTATAATACCCTACTAAACCTAGGAAACTTCAAACATCTCTTACCTTTTGAGGAGGTGGGACCCTTTGGATGATGGAAATTTTGTTGGGGTCCACCTGTAATCCTTGTTGAGAGATTGCATGACCTAGCACGGTCCCTTCATTCATCAGGAATTCACATTTTTCAGGACTGAGGAACAGGTTCATTTCAATACACTTGTCCAAAACATTTCCCAGGTTAGACAAAGCTTCCTGGAAGTTAGAACCATAAGGGGTAAAGTCATCCATATAGATTTCCACTGCATCATGAACTAGTTCAACAATTATACTCAATACTGCTATCTGGAAAGTGGCGGGAGCATTGCACAATCTAAAAGGAAGGACCCGATATGCAAAGGTACCCCAAGTACAAGTGAAAGTGGTCTTACTTGGTCTTCCAGGCCAATTTGGATCTGGTTGTACCCACTAAACCCATCTAAGAAGGAGAAAAACTTCTTCCTTTTCAGGCCATCTAACACTTGATCTATGAAAGGCAAAGGAAAATGGTCCTTCTTGGTGGCCTTGTTTAGTTCCCGATAGTTGACACATATTCTCCACTTCCCATTTTTATTTGGCACTAGCACCAAAGGAGAGACCCATTCGCTGTCAAAGATAGGGTAGATGAATCCTGCATCTAGTAAATTTTGCAGTTCCTCTTTGACAATGTCCTTAAGGGATGGATTCGTCCTCCTTTAAGGCTGCCTGACTAGTTTGCAATCTTCCTTAATATAAATGTGATTAGTACAGATTGAAGGGTGCACTCCCTTCATCTCCTTATAGATCCAATCAAAAGCATCCAAGTGGTTTCTTAATAAGCTACACAGTTCTTTCTCCTGAGAGGTGGATAGGGATGAGTTGATTTTCAAGGTTCGTTCTAGGCTGAATTCCATATTCTTAACTTGGAGAGAGGTTGGGTCAGCCATACAGAGATCAACTAAAGGATTGGCTTGGGTTTCTTCCACCAGCTCTTCTAATGGCAACACACTGGGGGATGGATTCTGAATCAAGTTTTCAATAAGATCATCCTCGGTTTGTGGTTCCCCCCCATGGTAGCTTCCACTGCACATAGTGGTGCATAATAGACTTCATCCTCATCTTGCTCCTCCAACCAGAGAGGTAAATCATGTTCTAACAAAGGTTGGGTAGGAGGATATAGGACTAGCTACTTAGACATATGCCCATTCTTGATTGTTATGTTCCCAGCTCGACAACTGATGTAGGCATCTGCAGTAGCCAACCAGGGTCTTCCTAGGATGAGAGGATACCTAGTGAGCTTTTCCTTTAGTTGGAGAACTAGGAAATCAACAGGGTACTCTCAAGAATCAATGGAGACCATTACATCTTCCGCAATCCCTTCAGGGGTCATGGTGGAGCGGTCTGCTAGCTGTAGTACTATTGTGGTCTTTCTCAGGGAGCCTTGAAGGTTGAGCTTGAGCATGGTGTCCTTGGTCATCGCATTAATGGCAACCCCTAGATCAATCAGGGTATGGGGGATTATGGTTCCATTGATGTGGACATCGACTACAGGGATTCTAGGGTCTAGATATTTCAGACAGATTACCTGCCCCAACATCAGGTCGGACAATTGTCTTATGACACTAATAGTTGGGGAATCTCTCTTGTGCCTGCTTGGATGCCTGAAGAACTTCTCCTTGATCATCTTGTTGTATATAGGAACATCCTTTATGTCTTGGAGAAGTGGTATCTTTACACATAATTGTTTCAATTCTCCCAGAAGCTCAGTTTCTTCTGGGGTAGGTTTTGTTGTTCCAGATAATCTCTCAAGAAAGGGTGTAATGGATTTTGGTTCACTTTCCTCTTTTTATTCCTCATGCTCCTTAGGGGGAGGCTGGTTATTTGGGAGAACCTTCCTAGATCACAGGTTAATCTCTTGAATCTCCATATCATAGGTCAGACATGATGGTTCCCCACTATATATCTATTAGGTTTGTCTATTATTCGGGTTCGAGTTTGGTTGAGTAGGCATTTGGGGTTGCCTTGGTGGAGCAGGAGGCAATGGTTGAGGTTGAGTAGGTGGTGGAGGCAAAAGAGCGGGAGGAGAGTTGTACTGGGGCCTCCACCCCTGATGAGGTGCATTCCACTGAGGTTGTGGTTGAGCATAAGAGTGAAATGACTTAGTAGCTAGTTGAGCATGATATTGAGATAGATATGACCAAGGAGGGGGTGTGGACTAGGAAGGATGAGTAGGGGGACCCCAAGAAGGCATGGAAGTGGCTTGATTGGGGTTGTAATATGTCTGGGATGTCCCTTGCATTCCCTGCTAGTAAGGTATGGGTCCATGTGGCCTCCTTTGGTTCATGAAATAGAGTGGTTTAGTGGCTCCTTCGCCCCCTTGGTATGCAGCTTTAAGTCCGACCAAGGAAGGGCACTGATTCGTAGAATGGTCTTCTTCACAGACTGAACACACTTCTATAGATTTCAATGAACATTCGTTCCTAGGATGCCTTCTGGTGCACCTAGGACAAAAAATGGCCAAGGCCCTTTCTGCTTCTTCTTGTTTCCTTTTGATATGCAAAGTATCCATTTGCATGGCAAGAGTCTGCCTCATCTCACTCTTGAAATCTTCTAGCAGATTTCTAAATTCACCTCTAAGGGATGAAATGGATGAGGATGTACTGGCTAGGGGTTAAATTCCCCTACCTCTCTTTCGGGCTGCCCTAGAATGGTTTCTAAACACAGTCTTTATGTCTTCATAAGGTAGTTGGTAGATGTCCCCCCCAGCTAGCAAATGGAGGGTATCTAGAAGGTCTTCTAGAACTCCTCTAAGCAGGACCAAATTCAGAGATTCGGGGTCAAGTGTGCACCTGGTCCTTTTATAACTGAGCTGAAACCTTTCTTCATAATCTTCCAAGGATTCATTGCTTCCCATGGTCATTCGGAAGATCTCTTCCTTGGTATCCTTTGACCTACAGTAGTCCCGGTATTTGTTATTAAAGGCTTGCTACATCTGAGCCCAAGTTGTGATGCTGTTGCCAGGTAACCCCATGAACCAACATAATTCTGCATCTTTGAGGGTAGAAGGAAACAATTTCAACTTCTGCTCATCTTTTGCATAGTCATAGGTTCGACAGATAACAACAAATTCAAACAACAAGGTATCAGGATATTCGGTAGTAAACCCATGGAAGTGAGGTAAGGCTGAAGGACTTATGTTCTTCATTTTAGTGTCCCCATTGGTCTCTTAGATGGGAAAGGTACCCTCTACTCTTTCCCCATTCTCTCTAATGTTTCTGTTTTCAGCCATGGTCTCAGGAGGGATGGTTTCTTCCTCTTCTTCTATTATAGGATCTTCGTATATCTCTGGTTGTTCACCTATAGGTTCTTCTGGATCACTACCACAGAAGAAAAGAGAAGGGTGACTTTGTGATGTGGCGGGGGTGTTGGGTAGGAATTTCCTTGAATTATCTCTGTTCCTATGAGGCATGAAAGGAAATCTCTTTTTGGGTAATTTTTGTTTTGTTTTTATTTTTGTTTTTTTGTTTTTGTTTTTGTTTTTTTGTTTTGTTTTTTGCTTGTATCTGCAAAACTGAAATTGATTGAACAAACAAATTGCAACTAACTAAAATGAACTTGCTAAAATCAAATTGAAGAATTAAAATGAAAGCAAAGAAATGACTAATCTACTTTTGCTGGAATGGAAATTGCAGAATTGAAATGAAAGCAAGGAAATGATTAATCTACTTTTGCTAAAATGGAAATTGCAGAATTAAAATGAAAGCAGGAAAATGACTAATCTACTTTTGTTGAAATGGAAATTGCAGAATTGAAATGAAAGCAAGGAAATGTAGAAATTGACAGAAACAACTACTCTACTTTTGCTGAAATAAACTACTTTAGTAGAAAGTTGCAAGAGAAACTAGAAGAAAGCAGTAATCACAAAATACTCCGATGCTTCCCTGACAACGATGCCAAAAAGTGGTGAGCACCAGTATTGCAACAATAATACTGCAACTCCTAGGGCTTCCTACTTTATTTTTATCAACCAGGTAGTTCGTAACAAACTTGGAAGCGATGGTGCTGTATGCACAAGTACTAGCTCTTACTGCAGGCTGTCACTTGGTCAGTTGGCGCAAGATCACTAGGAGCTCAAGCCAACTTCTATGAGATTCCAGAAGAAGCTTTTAATTGTGATGAAAGAAAGCTAAATCTACGAGTACTATTCTACTTGCAGAAAGAGAAAGAATAATGGAATGTAAGGCAAACCCTAGCAAACCCTAATTTATGCAACTAACCCTAATTTTGCAGAAAAAGAGATAGAAAGTGATGCAATGAGTGCCATTGACTACTGAAAAAGGTAAATTACATTTATTCAAGCTACTTCTGAAAAGAAATGAGAAGAAAACATTTTTTTGTGCCTTTGAGTGTTTTTATGTGAAATTATTATGCTTGTAATTTATCTGGTTGTGATTGTGCAGAGGTTTGGTGGTGAAGGAAGATGGACTTGGTTTTTTCAGAGGTGGAGGAAGGTGTGGAGAGGTCCTAAGAAGCCCCTAGTACCCTTCTGAAGACTTCCATTGCAATTGGATTTCGGAAAACCACTTACAGGGAATTCTACAGGAGGCTGCAGGGGATCTACAGGAGGTTCTACAGGAGGAGGTCAAGAGCTATTTCTATAGGTTTTGAAGGTGGAAAAATGATGGGAAAGGGTAACTGAAGGCTAGATGAAGGTGTTGCGGTGTCTGGAGCTTTTCAAGGAAGATCGAGAGGGAACATGATGGTTGGATTTGTTCAAATGGCAAGAGGGAAGCTTATGAAAAAATGCAGAAATTAGGGCAGATTGGTGAAATGTTGCGAATGACCTGGGAAATATGTGAGAAATGAGTTGATGCTGGCTATTTTATGGATGTATGGTGAGCTGAGGTTCCCTGCAAGATATCTGCACATCTACTTACAAAAACTGATCAAAGAAAGGACTAACTATACCATGAAAACAAAGCTTTTTCTAGCTTAACCTAATTTCTGACCTACAAACGAAAAATACTGAAAAATAACCTTTGAAAAGAAAAGCATGCAAAGATATCTATTGTAAAAGAACAAGAAATGATCTAGGCAACTGAATCTGAAGCAAGACATTAATCTTTCCAAATCAAGTCATCGCACTAGAGATTGCACAGAAGAGCAAAACTGTGTTTTTGGTGGTAGCAATGGTGCCATGACCTCAAATCATGATCCCGGGAAGGGAGAAAAGAGATCAGGGCCTATTGTTCACCTTTTTGAATCTTAATCTATCATTTTATTAATCTACTTCAACAACTAAAATGAAAGTAGCTACATAAACCATCAAAAGCAACCTATTCTAACAAGGCAAAATAAATCTATCTAACATAAATTAACTTGTGAACTGAAGTAAAAACATATAAGTACAAAGCAAGAGGTGCTGGGCAGCTTGGGTTGGGCCCTAACCCAAGAGCTTCAACCCTCTGAAAGAGATCAGTGCCGGCTGTTCTAAAAAAGAAGGTCGAAGATGAGCTGAACAAGTGCTGCCAGATGGTATTGGATATTTTCCTTCCTTTTGCATAATTTTGGAAAAACTTTGTGTTTTCATCCCCTGCTTGTAACTAAATTTCTTAGCTTCAGAGTCACCAAGTTTCATATCGATCCTTTAGAATTTTGATCTTCTGATTTTCTAGTTCAATTAGCTGAGATTTGGCATCAGTAGTTGCAGATCCTCTATTCTGATCATCCTGTAGTGAAGCCAGAGATTGCTCCACTGACGTGAGGTTATTATCATTTGTCTTGGTTTTTTCCTTAGCCCATTTAATAGAGAGTCTTTTGAGCATTGTGAGGTTGCAGTAGAACCCTTCAGCCCAAGTTTTGTCTCTAGATGGCGGATGGAGTCTCCAGAAGTCATTAATCATTTGGATGTAGGATGGGTCTTTTAACCAGGTGGAGTTGAACTTGAAGGGTACCCCTGGTTCTTTTTGTGGACCTGAGATCTCCATGAACATGGGGGAATGGTCCGATATCCCACCTGATCCCACCCATTATCTGTAGAGGGATAACTTTTGAATCAGAGAGTCCTTGATCAGGTATCTATCCAGCTTCCTAGCCAATGCAGCTTCACCTATTCTCATATTTCTCCAAGTGGGAAGGGGTTTGATCATAGGGATGTCTGTCAAATGATGCTGTTCCAGAAACATTTCCATAGTTTCAGTGATCCTGTCCACTTGTGCATTGGCCCCCCAGGATTATCCATATCCAATGGAGAAATTTAGGTCGCCTCCGATGACGAGATTTTCCGAGGACGTGATTGATAATTTGAGAGGTTGATTCCAGTAGGCCTCTCTGTTGTGATATGGTCTATATACATTGATAATGCAGAGGTCCATTCCCAACTCTGATGAGAAAATATCCACATTGATGAAGCCATCCCCTCCCCAGGAGGTCCTCAGGTTTATGGTGCGAGGGTTATATCCCAAGGCCAAACTGCCTAAACTCCCAACAAGGATTGAAATATCTAGCCAGGCTTCAGGGAGCCGAGAGTACGGGAGATGAGGTCAGCTTCCCCCGAAGGTTTCTTGTAGAAAAATTATGTCTAAAGGCTCAGAATCAAAGAGTCTTCTGAGGGCCAGTTTTTTGGGCGAATTAGCCATGCCCCTGCAGTTGAAAGAGAGCCACTTCATGGGGGCAACTGTGCATGGCTGTTCAAAGCTTCAAGTACTCGGTCAAGTAAGGCTTATTTTCCAGAGGAAACTTCCACCCCGGTTATCATAATAAATTTGGATAGGTGTGATTTACTGCCCCAGATGGGCTTGTGGGATGGAGGGGAGGGTAAAAGGCCCAACCCATATGGGGATTTTCCATACTGGGGAGTGGAAAGACGAGACCTTAGGTTGTAAGGGTGGGGAGAATTAGAGGGGGCAAATGGGGTGCATGAGGGGGTAGGGGAAGGTCAAGGGGGAAATATGGGGGGGGTGGTGGAGAGAGTCGGTAGAGGGATTAGGGGACAGAGAATGGAGGTGAGGGTGCCATCCGATGTAGATGCAGAATGCACAGGTGATACAGAGAATGCATGTGAAGAAATAAAAGCAGAGATCGAGGAAGTAGGAGTACTTGAGGTGTGAGCAACCTCTGCAGCCGCCCATGATCTAGTCATCGGTTGGGAGAGGGGGCGAGGTCTACTCGATGTAGCCTAAAATGTAGGTGTTGCCAATCAATTGTTGTCACAACATCTATTGGAGTCAGCCCTAGGCTGGGGGAAATGTTCTTTCCTACATCACCTTCAGTTCCCATAGAAGGGTTTGTGTCCTTTTGCACCAGAGGGCATTCCTTGTAAAGATTCCCAACTTTGTGGCATCTTCGACATCTAAAGGGGACACCTTCATAATCCAGGATTTTAATTCTACTAAAATGCTACCATTGCAGAGTAATTTTTTCCTCTAGACCTTCTCTTGTTTCTAGGTGCACTAGGATGCGAGCTAATGTTCTGTTCCTAGATTGAATGTAAGATTTGTCGTAATCGAAATAAGTGCCCACGACATTTCCTATGTGGACAAAGACATCTTCAGATCAATATTACAGGGGGAGGCTAGGTAATCTAATCCAAAGTGGTCCGGTCTCTATCTGCCCTTGTTCAAGGTCTAAGAGCGGGCTCCATCATTTCAATAAGACCAGGGCCATTTCAATGTGCCAGTACCAGGATAAAGCCAGGGTGGTATATTCTTCCAGAGAGAAATGCATTGCAAACCAGCCACGTGGAAGAATCTAAACTTCGGGGAGGTCCTTGAAGGTATTTTCCCATATTTCTTTAACCCAACAACCGAGGCATTCAACAGTGTAGGCTTAGCTTCTAACCCTACCCACCAGGACTTTCCTGGCCGTGTTAACCACCTCTCCCATGTTGAGACCTTTGCCAAACTTGAGGGTGAAGTCCTTCCCGGAGGCCTTCACACACTTTGTCTTCCTTTTCCCTGGTCTAGGAGCTGTAGGGTGGTCCAGTAGAGGGTCAGATGTACCCTGTGTCTCTTGTTGAGGGCCCTGTGCAGTATATCAGACTTTGACAATCGAGATTTCGAAATACCTTGAAGGTAAAGCTGTGAATGCTACCGCTTCTGTGATGAATGGAGTATCCATCAGGGGTCACTACACGGGCACATCAAAGGGGGAAAGTTCCATAGTGGAGGGGAGGTGAGGTACACAGAGGTGTTCACCAGGAGGTGAGGGTTCGAAGGGCGGAGAGGAGGGTGAGCATATGGCTAGGAGGTGAAGGGTCGCCAATGAGAGCAGCAGAAAATCTAGGTTTTGTGAATCGATTGAGAGGCAATCGAAATGAAGGCTAGAGGTGGAAGTTCCAGGTAAGGTAAGCACAGGAGGTGAGCCAGTGCGGAATGAGGCAGCTAGGTTACGGGGAATAATTAGGTCCGACGTAGGGTTAGGTCGCCGGAAGATTTGCTGGTCGGGGTTCAGGTCAGCAGTGTAATCGACCGCATCAAGTTCCATGTCTTCTGTGTTGCAGTGGGATCAGGGCAGCCATAACCATCCGGGGAAGCAGCAGGTAAGAAACGGGTGCAAGAACTAACAGAAACTGACAGCATACCCTAGGAACGGTACCAAACAGTAAAACAACGGGTAAAAATGCAATTACCATGGCCGCAACGGGTTATGGTCTCTGTTGCCTCCATCGCAACTCCTCCCAATCAATAATCTCAAAATTGGATACGCATATTGTAATACTTGAGATTTCATATAATATAATTTATGTGGTTGAAATTATTCATAGTTTCACTTGATATTGTTTAGTATTTCAATTAACATTATGTAACTTTGTGTTTTCATATTAGATGAACATGCACACTGTATGGCATTTTTTTAAATTTAGTCACAAAATCATACTAATTAATTTATGTTGATTAATAATGAACACGTAAAATCAATATAAAACTACTAAATTAGTAGTTTATATTGATTAATGATGAACATAAATAATAATAATTAACGACTAAATTAGCAGTTTATAATAATTATTAGTGAAACTAAATCTTTGGTCATTAATTGGTTTCAAATGATGACTAAAATTTGCATATGTATGACTATTAGTAGTTAATATACAATATCTTATAACATGACCAACATTTTGGTCATATTTCTTTGGTCATTAATTGGTTTTCTCGGGTGATCATATAGTAATATATTTTGTTGTATATTTGGTCATTAATTATGGAAATTAATGATTAAATTAATGATCAAATTTATGTCTACATATACTACTAGATAATAAAACTGGACAACCAATTAATGACTAAGCTAAAAATGACTAAAAATTGGTCACGTTATAAGATACTGTAAATTAGCTACTACTAGTCACTGACTGAAAAATGGTCGTTTATATGCAATTTGGCCATTTGTTTAGTAACTAATTAGCTATTTTATACTAGTGGTTGGACACCAAGCTCACCAAGTCAACTACATTTCATCCCCATATTGATGGTGAGACAAAGGTCGTCAACAAGATGCTAGTGCACATACTATGCATGTACAACTCCAAGCATCCATAGATATGGTATGAGAATCTTAGATATGTGCAACACATCTATAATGGACATATACATAACTTGACTAGTCACAACCCTTTTCAAGTGGGCTTGGGATTTCAACCATTGTGCCTAATTGATGTTGCCATGCCTCTTGCGACTACACATGCATAATATGAATAGGTACAATCTGAAGTTGATAAAGCCACTAGGTTTATTGAATGCATCTAGTAAATTCACCATTAGATTCATGATATCTTGGATAAGGCCAATGGAAAGTATAAACAACTTCATGATCAACATCTGGTGCCACATATGTGTCAAGTTTGAAATAAAGTGTGGTTTCATCTACAAAAGGAATGCATTGTCGGAGCCCATTGGAAGTTTCGACCACTTTGATACGGGCCTTACACCATCACCAAGGCCATGGGTGACAATGATTTAGAGCTAAGTATCCCTCCATTCCTTGGCCTGCACCCCATATTAAATGTTTACTACCTTCGACTATACGTTCCAACGCACATCAAACATTGTTGAGTTTCTGACACCAACAAAGCTCAATCCATATTGCATCGAAAATTCCATAAATGATCATATCATGGAAACATATATTAATAAAAATCACCAACAGAGCATACAAATGTATCGTGTTGTCAAATTTGTTCAACTTCTGCCTTAAAGCAAGTGGCTCACCAGGGCCCAAATTTAGTAGAAGTTTCCCTATCTCATGGAGACACCTAATGCAATGGGGATCATTTCTTCCTAAGGGGGGAGAATTGATTTCGGTGGATATTTGTGTCCACCATCCTATTCCACTTGGACTCTAAACACTATTTCCTTTCAATTTCCTAATTTCCAGAGTTGTTTCCTAATTCGACAATTTTCTATTTTTGGAAGTTTTCTAGGTCCTGAACTTCCAGAGCCGTTTTGAGACCCAACATATTTCAACCAATATTTTGAAAAACCCATCTCAAACTTCAATATCTAGCCTAAAATCTTGAAAACATAAATTAAATCATATAAAGAGAGCCCTCTCTAAAGCTGGAAGGGCTAGTTCCCATCTTTAAAAGTGGTTTATGGTTACCTTTGTAGTTTTCTTCCTCAACCTAGGAAAATTACAAAGTGCTAACAACTCCAACTGATAGGAGTATTACAACTCTTCCAGTAAATAACCTAAAAAAAACCATCTTCAAGGACTCCTGAGGTCCATTATTATATATGAAAACTATACTAGTGGAAGATACTCTTCCCACTTCCGCTGCTGATGCATGACATAAATCCTCAACATGTCCTTAAGAATCATGTTAACCCTCTTTGTCTATCCATCTATCTGTGGATAATAAGTTGTACTAAAATCCAACTCTATACCCAAATTTGTAAACAACTTTTTTGAAAACCTGGAAGTGAACTTGGCATCTCTATCTGATATGATCTTCTTGGGAACACCACGCAATCTCACTATCCCCCTGATGAAAATATGAGCTACCTCACTATATGAATTAGTACACTTAACTACAATCAAGTGAGCTATGTTACTTAACCTGTCAACCACAACCATGAGGGAATCATGCTACTTTGATGTCCTTGACAAACTTGTAATGAATTCCATGGAAATTACCTCCCATTATGGTATCAGAATCAACTGTAATAAACCACTTGGATTCTTACACTCTTATTTTACCTACTAATAATCCAAACATCTTACAACAAAATAAGCCACCTATTTCTTGAAGTTCAACCAATTATAGAACTTCTTAACTGCTGTTAATGTATTTTGATATCCCAAGTGACCTGAATATGACTTAACATGAAACTCCCTCAAGATAAGATTCTTGAGCTCACTGTCATATGGTACATAAATCCTATTCCTAAACTTGACCAAGCCATCTTCTATGAGATGATACTCCTAATCCCTATCACCTACAACTTGCTACTATAACCTATTCCTCAATTGATGATACCTATCATCATGTTGTCCTGCTTGCAAGATCCGATCTTGTGAATCTATACCATAAGAAATCACTATTGAAATATGATTCACTTGCACTCTTCTACTAAGAGAATCTACAACCTTTTTGTCCTTCCCTTAATGTACCTGATCTTGAAATCAAGCTCAATGAGAGTATCCAACCATCTAGATTTCCTGACATTCAGATTGGGTTGGTCAAACAGGTACCTTATCCCACTATGATCACTCTTCAGAATAAACCTCCTGCTAAGAATATAATGTCTCCACATATTCAAGGCATGAATAATAGTTGTCTACTCAAGATTGTGCACCACATATTTATACTCGTGTTCATTCAACTTCCTTGAATCATATCATACCACCTGTCCTTCTTGAATCAAGAATCCACCAAGTCCTATCTTGCAAGAATCTGTATATACCAAAAAATCTTTTTCTAGATCCACAATCTTCAAGATCAGAGCATTTGTAAGCAAATACTTCAACTGCCCAAAACTAGCTGCACACTCCTCAGTCCATTCAATTTTCTTCCTTTCTCACTGCAAAAATGTAATAGGATAGAAAATACATGAGAAGTTCCTGATGAACCTCCTGTAATAACCCGCTAACCCCATCGATGATCTAACCTCACCCACATTCCTAGGAGCTTCCCACTCCATGATAGATATGATATTTTTTGGGTCCACTTCTATACCTTCCTTGGAAAGAACATGTCCCAAGTAATGAACTTATGCATGAAAGAAACTAAACTTACTAAGATTGGAACACCACTGATGCTCTCTTAGCAATATTAACACTGCTGCTAGGTGTTCAACATGATCTTCCTCATTCTTAGAATATATCAATATGTCATCAATGAATACTGTCACAAACTTCTCCAAATAAGGACACAACACACTATTCATCAAACACATGAACACACTTGGAGAATTAGTAAGAGAAAATGGAACTACTACAAACACCTAATTCCCATACTTGATAGAAAATGATGTCTGGTGGATGCCTCTTCTTTGATGCATACCTGATGATATCCCGATATCAAGTCAATCTTCCAGAACATTGCTGCTCTGTTTCAGGATTATATTATATTAGTCATGCATCTCAAATAAATTCTTCATTATAAGAAACCAAGCTTCTACATCTTCCAATTTCTTCAGTTCTCCATCAAATGTAGGAGGATTAACTTTCTTGAACTTATCTAGCAAGTACCCCCTCTGTTGGAAATGTATTGTAATTGATGGCAAAGGTGATATGGTAAAGGCAATGGAAAAGGAGTAATAGACTGGAAAAGGATTTAGCATTAGCATACATGTTGTAATTGATGTCCAATATTGACAAAGGAAAGCATGGAAATCATTGGCAGAGGTGGCACAGGCAAAGTAAAGGCAAAGGAACATAAAATGATCAGATACTTTGGAGCTATTTATGGAATAGAAGATCAACTAAGGTGTATGTGAAACCCACATAAATGGATAAATTTTGGAAAAATATTTCCGGTGGTACGCAGAAGTTTAGAAATGACCACCTATATTGAAATCTAGATCCAGTCAAAGTTTGGTGACCCCAAGGTCTCCATAATAGAGTTAAAGGTGGTTGGCGAGCCTTTTGTACGCAACCAAAGTTGGCATAAATTCCAAAATTAGTAGAAATTTTGGTGGAGCCTCTAAGTGAGAGAACCAGAAAAATGTGGTAGTAGCGAATTGGGTCGGAGGAGGCCAAATTACATGCTAGCCTAGAGGGCTTACCTTGACAAAATTATTTTAGAGCTCAAGTCTAAGTGACCGGGTCGTAGTCTTTAGGACATGATAGTTCTGTCCAATGGAAACCACGAGGGTTGAGACCACCCGAAGGAGATAACCTGGTGGCATTAGCCTGGTGAAAATCTCTTTGACACACAAAGGGATGGATTGGGAGGAAAGTGTCGAGACACGATAACAATCGATAATGTGGTGAAATGGCAGTGAAGAGTGACCAATGAGGAGATAAGCGATGTAGGTCCACTTTGCCGGATTAGGCCGTATAGGGTAAGTCTGGAAGGAAAAGCCCAAAATAAAAAATAAAGAGGCAACACAATAAAAGAGTGCTGACCTGATAGGATATCACAAATGGCTAAGCACCAGGAGGAAAGGGCTAGGCCATGTGGCGAATTTCTGGGGGAACTGGAGAGAGTTTGTTAGAGGGGATTCATGGTCTTGAAAGTGGTTTCTCGCACAAACCACAACCACTCCAGGGGAACCTCTCCCAAAACCATAATTTGCTCAGGAATACTGCCAAAGAATAAAGGCTCGAACCCGATGATTTTTTAGGAACATAAATTATAAAGGAAATGGTTGAATTATAGGCCTTAGAGGACCTCCTCTCTCCTCTCTGACAATAAGACAGGTGGAAGCATGGGATTTGATCGACATACAATAGAGGATGACCTCAGCATCAAACAATAGGAGGTGGACACATGGCATGTAGATATGGTATGTTTGGGCATCCGAATGGCCCTTTTATGGGTGACAAGTGTCACCACTCAGAGGTCGACACATGGCAAGGGTGACATCATCCCAGAGGGATCAAATTGGAAGATTTAATTTTCAGCATTTGGAAGTGATGCCGAGGTGTAGAGTATCGGGACATGTTGGCACGATAACAAAGTGATAACCAATGAACTGAGCATCGGGTGGTCCCCACAGACACGTCAACCCGACGATAAGACCTTGATAGGCGAATGAAGGCATAGATAGATAAAGCACCGGTATTTGGGGGCTATGGGATAAGCATCTGTAGATGGACCTATTCCATAGGTAGTGACCATGGGCTTGACAATATAAAAGAGTTAGGGAGGCTCTTGGAACAACTAAGCACTGGAATTTGGGCTTATGGTTGGTCACTTCACGTAGAAGTGGGCCAAGAGCCGTTAACAAAAGAAATGGCCCACGTAGGGCATGAAAGGGCTAAGCGCCCAATGGCCTTAAGCCTTGGTCATGGAGACTAGTTGTATAGTGAAAACTAGGTAAAGGGCCACATAAAAAGGGGCTTAATCCCATATTCGAAAAATTTTGCAAAGTTCTGAATAATAAAGGAAAAAAGGTTCGTGGAGGTGTTTTTGACAGTGCAAGCCAAACTTGACAGGGAAACTATTTTTGGTGGCAACAAAAACATGTAAAAAGGCCTTGTGGCATGGCATAGAAAGAACAATTGGCAACATTTTGTAAGGGTCGTGAAGGATTTGGCATGAATAGTTGACAACTCTAGTAAGTGACAAATAAGAGGATGATCCAACAATTAAGCCAAACATAAACAACAGTGCAAAATGCTAATGGTAAGAATGAGTTGGAATCTTGTTTAGAGTGATATTTATGGAAATTTAGAGGTAGTTTTGGTAATCATGCCATGATTGGTTATTCATTCAAAATAGGAAAAGGTCAGCTGAGTTTTGTTAAAAATCGAGAATTGTAGAAATAAGCAACAAAACAACATAATTGAGTAGAGAAACTCAC
This sequence comes from Pinus taeda, assembly GCA_000404065.3. NCBI lineage: Eukaryota > Viridiplantae > Streptophyta > Pinopsida > Pinales > Pinaceae > Pinus > Pinus taeda. The sequence continues at coordinate 2,098 of APFE030252709.1, read as the reverse complement.
AGATTGAGTTGTAGATCAAAGAGAAGAATTAAAAGATAAAATTGATTAGGACAAAGGAATTTTGTTTTGATTCATGCAATAGATTTTAAGGCAAGTCAACTAAATCTCCAATCCAAAAATAACAATGAAAAATTATATAAAAGCAGAATTCAAGCAGTTGATTGGGTGTGCTATAGGAATTAGTGTGTGCAACAAATTAGAGCAACAAAATTCTATTGGAGTGTTGCATGAGAGAGAAACATATTGTATGAGGTAGAGTTGTTGGTGTTGGTGATTAAGCAATCATAAATTTCTGAAGGTGATGGTGATTTGTTCAACAACCAAATATTGTTGAAGGTGTTTAAGGTCGCTTTGGTGAGCAGTTGTAGTAAACAAAATTTTATTGATTTATGAGGTAAGAGGATTATTGGTCAGAGTTCAAAAATATATGAAAGATGGATCAACAGGGTTGGAAAGTGGTAGCTTGCAAACTAGGAGTAGCAACTCCTTCTAGTGGGTGCTAGTAAATCTTTGGGGGAAAGAGTCCCTTTCAACAAAGACTAATAAACGAGTAGGGGAAAGAGTCCCTTCCAGTGAGTACTGGTAAACAAGCATGAGAAAGAGTCCCTTCCAGTGAGTACTACTAAATGAGAAGGGGCAACAATCCCTTTCAATGGTAGTTGATAGATGATCAAGGATTGAAGTTCATTTTAGTAGTAGCTGATAAACCTACAAGTGGTAGATTGTGGGGGCCATGATGCAATCAAGTTGAATCTTGTAATAAAATAAGATTGGTGTCTTGTGTATATGTTTCTCATGTTCTTGATGATATTATGTCTTACATAATTATGTTGCTAATCCATGAATAATTGTTAAAGTGATTGAAAATTTTAATATGTGAAGAATTATATAATTTGGCCACACTACTGATTCACCCCCACTCTAAGTAGTGTCTTGGTTTTCATTGTTTCTAACAATTGGTATCAGAGCCAGTATCCTTCAGGACTAGTTTAACAACTAGACGGAAGATAAGGTGTTACACTGAAATTTGTCACCATGACTATCTGCAGTTAATATGGCTCCATCAATAGTCATATTATCCTCCTTGTCAAGCCTTATACCTCTGCTCTCCATGTCAAACTTCAAAAAAGAGAGAAAGTCATTAAAAATCATGTTTATCTCTGGGTACGCAGGTTCTCTCTACCTTGCCTGCGTGTACGCATCCCAAGCTCATTGTACCTACGTACTTGTACGCTCTGTAAGTCAAGGGATGGGTGCGTACTCCTGTAAAGGTCAAAAGGCGCGAGTTTCATCTTAAAAAAGTTACTTGTGGGCACTTCTAGAGCTTTCTAGAAGAGTGTTTGACGTGTATTGAGCGCCTCCAGATGGTTCATGCATCCCTATGATAGAGGAAATTATCCCATCAAGAGAGGAGCTACCCCATCCAAAAGAGGGAGTATCCCATTGATGTTGGAACTGAATAACTTCCTCTAGAATACTATAAATACAGGCATTGGGCCAGAGGAGGGGAGGTTGAAAGGTGAACATTCCAAAGGGTAAATGCTGCTGGAATTAGGACTTCCATTGTTAACTTGTGACGAGAGATTACCATCCTTTCTTGTTGCCATATTGGGAGTGGGTGAGCTTGTCAAAGTAGAGGAAATCTCTTGTTGGACCCTGGGAGGAGCTTGCACAACACCAAGGCTCAGGTTGTAATGGTTCCTTTTTTGTTTCCTTAATACAAATAAGTCCATTCTTCTCAATGATTTGTTGTTAATGAATTATTTCATGTACTCCTTGGTCTATGTGATGAATATGCTTTGTTTTATGAAATATTCAGGTGTTATGTAATCGTTTGACTGTTAGTGTATGCAGGTCTTAAAGTGAAGGAGGAGCTCATCTGGATCAGCAAGGTTGGACTGCTACAACAAGCGTTGGATTTGAGGTAGGATCGAACAACACTTGGTTTCTCATAGAATGATGTATATTTAGAGAAGGATTGCTCTTGTTTGTCTTGTTTGTCACTAGAGAGTCTTAGACTCCTAGGGAGGTTAGGTTTGTCCGCAAAAATAACTCTTTCCGCATGACAAATTGGTGACTCCACTGGGGAATCCATTGA
>APFE030252708.1:3366-21992 GCA_000404065.3 Pinus taeda | reverse complement strand
ACGATAATTTGATTAGACGTAAAGATTATTATTAATTTTTTTTAATGCAAAAGTATGTTGAACCTAGATTGAAATCATCTTTTCTGTATCACAATGGGATTTTTTTATAGGAAAGGGATTATTATCATTAACAAGTAATTTTTTTTTTTATGAATAGAAAAGAAATGACCTGTTATAGAGTTTTATGAACTTAATTTTTCGGATTATCAAGTAATGATGGACTCACTTGATACTCTAAAATATTGGATTCATAAAACTCTATAATAGGTCATTCCTCCTCTTTTTAAAATTATCTTCTCATATATGAAGTCATTATTTAACAATTTAAATTTATTGAACAATTTAAATTATGATTATTAAGTTTTAAATTCTTTTAATATTTTATTGATTTTTATAAACTACTAATTATTATCTATTATAAAAACAAAATTTAAACATTTTGGCTTAAAAAAAAAGTTAATAATAATATATATTTAAAAAATGAATTTAAAACAAATAAAATATAATTAAATCTAAAAATGGTTGAAATCTCTTTTCCGGGAAAACGGAATTTTATTTTTATGATCGTTTCTTGTTATCTTTGAAGAAAAGGTGAACAACGTTCGCTTTGGGTGAGGTGCATGAACTAAATTATTTGTTTGAAAACTGAGTGATTATTGTTATCCTCTTCCTTGTTCCTACAGCTTTCCAAATAAAAACCTACTAACCAGCTGAAATATTTACTTGAAATATTTACTTTTGATTCCATTAATGTATTTATAATTTTTTTTATCTGCTATTTTTTTAAGCCGAAAAATATTTTTATTTTAGAATTACTTTTCAAATTCAAATGGTATTCCTTAATATTATTTGTTATCCTCTTCTTTGTTCCTACAGCTTTCCACATAAAAAATTTACTAACCAGCTGAAACTTACTAACCAGCTGAAATATTTACTTTTGATTCCATTAATGTATATTATTTGTTATCCTCTTCTTTGTTCCTACAGCTTTCCAAATAAAAACTGACTAACAAGCTGAAATATTTACTTTTGATTCCATTAATGTATTTATAATTTTTTTTATTTGCTTATTTTTTAAGCCGAAAAGTAGTTTTATTTTGGTATTATTTTCCAAATTCAAATGGTGAATATAAGTGAAAATGAATATATTATTTATTTTTTAAACACTTGTTAAGTAAAGAGACATTTTCTATTATTATTAATAGTCAGGTTATAACTTAATTAGATATTAAATTAAGTTCAAAACTTTCATATTTATAGGATAGGGAATCTTTTCGTTGTTGTTTTTTTTCTTTTATGAGATGAACTTTTTTTTTTACATTTCAATGTGAGGGAAATGTGTAATTTTAGGTTAATTGTAGCATTAATACTTAGTATATATGTATATATATTTAGATTTGAATTTCAATGTCACCCTAAGATGGGTTGACATAAAGATGTTGAGTCTTGGCTAAATAGAAGAAAATGTCACTTTCCAAAATATTGATACTATTAACAACATTATGGTATCTAAATTTTAGAAGAAATTCTAGCATGATTAAAAATAAGGGAAAATAATTATGATATTATAAAGAGATGGGTAACTTCAATATAGAAGATCATAAATGCCTTTTTGTTTAGCTAGTTTAAAAAATAAAATCAGTATTACCAAAATAAAAGGGAACTTTGACAAGTTCCATAGTGAATAAGGCCATGTGACAAAAGAAATTTTCATCATTATGATCCTAAGCAGGTGGAAGATGAAAATCACTTTCTTTTAAAAATGACCCATGCATCTGCCATTAAATCTCAAATTCAAAACATTCTTAACAATACCGACCTTCTTGCACTATTAATTCATTAAAACTATGGAAATTTTGGAAAGAATATTTTCAATATTTTCAATCATAAAAGTAAAATTTTGAAGAAAATCAATTAATTTATTACAATTTCTGAGTGTCCTAAATGGGAACAATCTCCCTCTCTCACAAAATTGAAATTAGTTAAAAGTAAATAATATTATCAATAGCTAAAATATTTATGCCGTGTAGAGATCACAGACTAGCCAAAGGAAAAGCTAAAAATTGAGTAACCTCAAAAGAAATATTACTGAAAGTGAATAACCATATACCAACAAAATTAAACATAAGTGTTGATTTAGATAATGCAACTATGTCTCTTGAATTTTGATTCTTTAACTATTTAAATTTGGTTGGATATTTTTTAGTTCCATATCATCTAAATAAGAAAATATTAAAGTTATAAAAATTAAACATAAGTCTTAATTTAGATAATGCAACTAAGTCTCTTGAATTTTGATTTTTTAACTATTTGAATTTGGTTAGAGATTTTTCAGTTCCATATCATCTAAATAAGAAAAAAATAAAGTTATAAAAAAATGTTATCCTACAATATTTATAATATCTCAGACTCAATATTCATATATTATCTAATACTCATACACAAAATTAGAATTTTTGTATTCATATATTATCTAATACTCATGCACAAAATTATAATTTTTGTATATTGGTAGTTCTCTAATAAACCATCAAACTTTATAGATCTATTCATTGGTTTTCAATACAAATAACTTATTTTTGAAATAATATTTAAACCACATGCATTAACCATAATTAGAAATCTGAATAACAAGGTAATATAAAAGTATCCAAATGATAATATAAAAGTATCCAAACTAAAAAATTTATATCAGGAATATGTAATTAAAATAAATTATTAAACATCATTAATACATAAAAAATAAAAATAAGCCAACAACTTATATAAGCCATTCAACTAAGAAATCAAAGACGTAAAAAAGATTTTAACCTCATACTAAGAGTTTTAGTATTAGAATATTCATGTAATTTGAGGATTTATTGTGAAGCTTCCCCAATATGATTGGAATATTCATGTATTTTGAGGATTTATTGTGAAGCTTCGCTAATATGAAATTTTTAAATGGCATCTTTTATACTTTATCATTTTCCAAAATATTATTTTTATATGGTTTTTAGATAATCCATCTTCCTGCCTTCTCACATGGTTTGGAATTTAAATGGCATCCTTTATACTTTATCATTTTCCAAAATATTATTTTTATATGGTTTTTAGATAATCCATCTTCGTGCTTTCTCACATGGTTTGGAATCTCTTTATCATCAATGTGAGTAAATATATTTTTTGTGATTTTTTGTTTTTTAAAATAAATTTGTGAAACAAACTCCTCCCATAACATCCACTTTAGTTTATCAAACAAAATATTTGTTGGTGCATTGGGGTGACCAAGACTTCGGAGTTAAGCCAACAAAACCTCCTTACACATCAAACTTTCCAATGCAATGAAAAAGGGGAAACAAAGATTCCTCGGTTCATAATACCCACTCTAAGCTATTGCATTTGTCATATTTCACAGATATATCCATTACATTTGAAGACCTTTACAACATGAGTTGAAACATTCCCATTAAATTATGCCATACATTGGTCAATCAAAAACACGTTGTATAACTAGAAAACTAACTATCTAGGATAAGTTTGATATGCAAACCAAAGCTAAATCTAACATAATATAGGAAATATTGTTTTATTCATACACAAACACTATCACTTACATAATATGCCAACTACAACATATCAACATATGACATTTTCCAAGAACTTCTAACAAGTCTCCAATCATTCATTCATTTACCCAACCATTGGTATTAAAATGAAATATAAAACAACCATAAGAAATTAGCATAAAACCTCTAGATACTTCATATTGACAACAAATAATAGTAATACACATTACAATGGGGTATCATACACCCAAATGAGACAAATAATACCATCATTGTCCATTTTGTATTAGCGAGCCAACCTAAGTACAATTAGTAGTATAAGTGTTTAGGAAGGTGTCAAAGAGAAATAACATGAAAAGAAATATCATTTGACTAAACACAATATATAGAGAACCATCCTCAAACTAATAATGAAATAACAACAAACTAACAATAGAACATCAATAGTAGAAAAATAATGTTGGTTGCAATATAGGGTATATTAATGGACCAATATTTAATGTCAGTCTCGGGGTCTGTGGATTTCAAGGCACAACTCTGGAATGCTAGAGAAGGACTTCTGGAAACTGAAACACATAACCCTGGACTACTTGCTCACACCTTGAATTCTTGTACTAATCAATCCCTTCTTTAATCCTACAGTCAAAATATATCTTTAAAAATGAGATCGTAAACACTAATACTACAATCAAAATCATTCATTAGAAATAAAACCCTTATTATTGCAAACACCAATCCTACAATTTTATCAATAGTTGAAAGAAAATTGTAACTACTAATAACCAAAAAGTAAACCCTAATTGATAATTGAAAGGAAAATACAAACCCTAGCAACTAGAAACCTGACCATCAACTCCTTAACTAACTGAAAAAATCAAACATAAAGAATGTTTTCGGAAAATCCTAGACAAATCGTGTACTTTTCAAGCCAAACAAAATATTCAAGCCAAAGAAAAAGATAAACATTAGGTAAAAATCCTGTACTCTCATTCTTTCTTCACTCAACTTTGTGTATAAAAAATGTACCTAAAGATCTACCTAAAGTGAAATCAACACAAACTAATGCATCAATTATATGAGCAAACATTATGTGAATGAATAGGAAATAGCCACCAACAAAGTTTGATGAAGGTCTAGAATTTGCGGCGTGAGGACGGCGAAGTGACGGAGGATGAAAAATCTAGGGTTTCAGGGTTGTTGCAGGGGAAGTTCTCCATGGAAGGGCATAAAGGAGGGAGCTCCACTCCCTCCTTCAAACAGGTTGTGACCAGTAGGGGAAAAAACCCTATGGAATATGATAGAGGCCCTTCAAAGGGAAGGAACAATAATAGTGAAGAGGAACAAGCTGGACAGAAGTCAAAGGAGAATAATATTACTAAACAAAATGAGGAAGAAGACAAGGAACAAGGAACATAAAACAAAACATGGGTCCATGTAAGCCCAAAGTTGTGGTTACTCCCAGAGTTGTTTTAAATGAGCCTACTCTGCATGTGCATAGCGACCATATGCAAACCTATGCAATCATTTGCAAATTCATGGGTTTATGGTCCACTAAAAAAGCCTTACAAATCTGGATAAAATATCACTGGAAACCAAAAGGAAGCATTTATCTACTAGGGTCAAAGGGTTTCTTTACTGTGGTATTTGCAAACATCGAAGATAAAGATAAATTTTTTGAAGGCAAGCCCTACTTATATGTTGTATAAGGTCTCTACATGAGACCCTGGATCATGAATTTTGTCTGGGAACGTGAGACCTTTACTTCGGCCCTAGTTTGGGTAAGACTCTATTCTCTTCCACTTGATTATTGGCAAACAGAGTCCTTATCGGCCATAGGAAATAAGTTAGGGTGTTTTGTCAAAGCTTCTGAAGCCACTAGGAGGGGAAAGTAGACTTACTTTGCTAGAATTTGCATGGAGATGGATCTCTCTAGAGCTCTACCAGGTGAGGTAATCTTAGAAGGTTTTGATGAAGAATGGGTGAAAACTATGGATTACAAACATATATCATTTAGATGTCATAAATGCCATGAGCATGGGCACCTATTTACGGATTTCCCTCTCACGAAAATAGAGAATAGGAGTAAAATTAATGCAATGAAAGTTTCTGAAAGCTTTCACAAATTTGAAAATAGAGGAAAAGGAAGCAAGAGGGGTCAAAGACACAAAAATTTGAAGGACAACAAGCCATTCAAAATAGATTCCAAGTTTTGGAAGAGGAAGAAGGGATAAATAATCTAGAGCAGACGAAGGGAAAAGGTTTTATGGAGGAAGGGAAAGAAGGGGATAGGGAAAAAACACCAGATAAAAATCAGTAGACGAAAACGATGGTGAGTGATGCAGAAACAAAAATGGATCATGAGATGACCCAAAGTGAGATGGACACGGAGGACCAAGAACTTCATGAGATTCTTGAGAAAGAGAATCTTGATCTAGAGGATTTCTTGATCCAAGGAACCAAGGAAGGGATAGACTCTTTACCTCCTGAGGATTTCAGTAGAGTCCATCAATTATTTATATGGAAAACCCAAAACAAAGGGCCGGAGAAGCAAAGAAACAAGGAAAAGTAGAGCAACGAAGGGGTAAAAATGGTGAAAACCACACCAGGATTAGCACCCAGAAACCTAGGAAAGAAAAGATGCAGAAAGAAGCAGAATGAACTATTGATGGAATGTGGAAAGCTAATGATAGACTCAGGTAAGATGAAAGACCTAACTAGCTACTCCTTTACCAATCTTTAATAATGAAGTTTACTTCTTGGAATATTATGGTCTAGGTAGTAAAAGAAAACATAGACTGATTAGTAATAGAATGAAAAAAATAGCTCCGGATGTGATCTTCATTGAGGAAACCAAATGTTCCATTCAAAAAATAAAAGAGATTCATAATAAATGGCTCAATCGTTATGAGTTTCTGGAAGTCAAAGCAGAGCATACAGCAGGAGGTATACTCACCCTTTGGAACCCAAATAAATTAGATATTTTAGATGCTGAGGCATCTAGAGAATATCTATCAGTAGTCATACAACCTATAGGAGATAAGGAAACCTACCTGGTTACAAATTTCTATGGCCCCCAAAGACTGGAGGGTAAACTCAAATTTCTAGATTCTCTAGAGGCTTTCAGAGATAGACATTTAGGCATTCCATGGATATTGGGAGGGGATTTCAACATGATTAAATCACTTTCGGAGAAAAAAGTGGGAACCAAAGTTCTAAGTAAAGACTATCTGAAGTTTCAGACTTTTACAGATATTATGAAGTTAGTGGATATTGTAACGAGTAATGGCATATTTACTTGGAACAACAAAAGAGGGGGAGAGTCCCAGGTGGCTTCAAAATTAGATAGATTTATGATATCAAAAGACCTTATGCTCAATAATAAGGAAATATCAGCAAGAATTCTACCCTTTGGAGGCTCAGATCACTGGTCGGTTCATCTGGAGGTGCAAATTATTGGTACTCCCCAGAACAAACCTTTTCGATTTGAAAACATCTTGCTTTCCCATCCAGATTTCACCAGAAACATTGCTAAATGGTGGTCAGAAGATTTGAACATTCAGGGCACAAGAACGTTCCTTCTTCAGAAAAGACTAAAACACATCAAGCTTCGGCTCAAGGATTGGAATAAAAATGAACATGGAAATATTTTTGAAGCTAAAAAAGCAGTAGAGGGTAAAATGCAGGAACTCAACCAAGCCCTTATTACAAATGGCTTCGATGAAACAAAAAATGATAAGGCTACCAAATGTAATCAAGATTGGTAGAATTTTTGCAAACAAGAGGAAATATTTTGGAGGCAAAAATCGAGGGTTCAATGGCTCAAAGAAGGAGAAAGAAATACTAGATTTTTCCACAGATCCACCATGGCGAACAAAGTTCACAACATAATTTCAGTGATCAAGGACGAGGGAGGTAATCTTCACAACTCTCATGCAAAGATAGAATAAGTTATTGTTAAGCACTTTCGAGGCATAACCAAGGAGACATGTTATGATAGAGAAAACTCCATCAGAAACTCCACAAAACATATACCTAGGCTAGTGTCCAAAGAGGACAATTTCAACTGTAACAAGCCAATAATTGAAGAAGAGTTCAGTGAAGTGCTCAAAGAAATGCAAAATGGTAAAGCACCTGCCTTAGATGGTTTCAATGTAGATTTCTTCAAGGCTTGCTCGAATATTGTAAAATAGGATATTTTGAATGTTGTAGAAGATTCTAGGAGGAATAGAACTATTTTAAAAGCCCTAAACACATCCTTCATTACCCTAATCCCTAAACAGGAGGTAGCCCAAACTCATGACAAGTTTAGACCGATAGCTTTATGTAATGTGGTTTACAAGATTATATCAAAAGTGGTGGCCAATAAACTCAAACCTCTCCTTCCTAACCTTGTCTCTATGGAACAATCTGGGTATGTGGAAGGAAGCCAAATTATTAATAATATTATTCAGGAACATGAGGTGGTGCGCTCTCTGACTAGCAACTGAAAGGCTGGTATGATCATGCAATTGGACATTGCTAAGGCCTATGATAAATTGAACTGGAATTATATCAGGAAAATTCTTATTACCTTTGGGTTTGATCACAACTAGGTGAGATGGGTCTTGGCCCTGGTCACTTCCTCCAGTTTCTCAATTCTAGTCAATGGATCTCCATTTGAAACTTTTCTTCCCTCTAGAGGCCTCAGACAGGGGAACCCGCTCTCTCCCATTCTCTTCATCGTCATGATGGAAGGACTGGGTTGGTCTATCAAACATGCAAAAGAAGTCAGTAAGATCAAAGTTCTCCAACCTACTGACAGGGGACAGGCTTGGACACATCAACAGTTTTTGGACGACACCATGTTGTAGAGAATCCCCACAATCAAAGAAGATCATGCATACAAACAAATTATAAATGACTTTTCCAAGGCTTCAAGTATGGAAGTTAATCTCTCCAAATCTAAGATTTTTTTCTTCAATACTAATATTGCCATTCATAGGAACATTGCTAAAATTATGGGCTTTCAAAGATATTCTTTCCCCTCAAAATATTTGGGGGTTCCTCTAACTGCTAAGCCTTTACACAAGAGCATCTGGGAGCCAGTGATCAATAAATTGTGAGACAAAATAAGGAAATGGACTATGAGGTCCTTAAACTTGGCTGGTAGGTTGGTGCTCACAAAGGTTGTTATGCAATCTATCCCATTTTTTATGCTTTCCGCTCTCCTTGCTCCTCAAGGAGTCTTGCAATTATTCAGAACCATACAAAGAGACTTTCTCTACGACAAGGGGGGAGAAAAGAAAAATGGGCCTTGGTAGCTTGGGAAAAACTCTGCAAACCTAGAAAACATGGGGGTCTTGGATTGGATGATCCTGAAATTTTAAGCAAAGCTTTAGGAGCTAAATTATGGTGACACTGGATAAAAGAACCAAAGGCTCAATGGGCTACAATCTAGAAAGAAAAATATGTCAGCGCATGGCAAAGTTACGACCATATACGAATGGATGGAAATATTAAGGGATCACACTTTTGGAACAAGGGTTGGGACAATAGAGGTCTAGTACAAGATAATGGCTTCTAGCAAATTAGAGAGGGAAACTTAGCTCTATTCTAGGAGGACAGATGGTAACAAGAACCCATTCTTTTAAAAGAGGAATTGCAGGAACTTAAGGCAGAGGCATATGCTAAAGGATTAACCAAAGTTAAGGATTTCTAGGATAAAACCAACAATATAGGAAAATGGAGAATATGGAGGAAATTTGATTTCAGGGATGACAACCCCTTAAAAGCTAAAGCTAAAATGCTAATGCAAGAGTTAGATCGAAGGAAAATTTTAGCTTCAGATGGGAATGACCAGCTGAGATGGGGCACAACAATGAGGGCACCTTTAATATTAAGGAAGCTAAAATCATTATCCTTGGTTTGTCCTCCCAGGCTCTGGACAAAGCATGGCAAAGACTATGGAGACATCAAGGATGGATGAAAATTAAACTCTTCATGTGGTTGGTCCAGCATAGGAAGATTTTGACTTGGGATAACATTCGGAAAAGGGATGTTCTGGGGCCTTCCAGGTGCAAGCTTTCTAAAGCTCGAGAAGAAACAATGGAGCACCTTCTCAACAACTGCACCTTTACCTCTAGGTTATGGGATTCTTTCGTTTCCTTTTTCCAACAGTCAGATAGGGATAAAGGGAGAATCATCAAAACCCTAAATAAATGGAGAAGCAATTTTTCGAATAATGAAGTCCTCGGCACGGATTGGGCTCTGACGCTCAGCTTCACTATCTGGAATGTTTGGAAAGAAATAAATAACATAATTTTCAAGGATGTGAAAAAACCATCCCTTTACCTTTTGGATTAGATCTTAAAATAGCTTCAAGTGACAGTGGGTTCTATTGTTCGAAATCTCCCTAAGAATCCTCCTTCGACTCCATATTTGAGAATTCTCTGTTAGCTAGGGTTACAGGGTCTCATTCCTCTGGGCCTGAAAAGGAATATTCTCATTAGGGACTTTGAGCTTGATTTTTGGCACTCCCCCCAAGGGTTTTTTGAAGTTCAATATTGAGGGTGCCTTAAAGGGCAACCCAAGTAACAGGCGTCATGGTGGAGTTTTAAGAGATGAAAGAGGGAACATCCTATTCATTTTCTATGGTCACCTATGGAGAGCCACCAATAATATGGCAGAAGTTATGGCTATGGAGCATTGTTTAGAATTCCCGATTCAAGATAATCGACATAATGTGATTGTTGAAGTATATTCTGAGTTAATCATTAACTTGGTCAAGAGAATCAGTTGGGGTATGGTGCGGGAAAAGGCCTCAAGGAATTGAAGGTTGATACATATCTTTCAACAGATCAAAAACCATATTCTGTGCCTCCACACAATAACTTTTAAACATGTTCGAAGATCGGCCAATAAACTGGTGGATCTTCTAGCTAATCAAGGACTGAACTACGCAAAAAATAGGTTTGCAATAAAATGGCAAGAGCTACCTCAGCATAGACTAAAGGCAAAGTACCAAGACAAGGCTGAGGAAGATTTGTTAGTGTTTCAGAGCAAGGTCGTGGAGGGCAGCATAGATAACTCAGAAGGAATATGAATAGAGGAATGGATATAATTGGATATACAAAGAGTGATGTGCTTCGGCGGTATGCAGTTCCGTAGATCACGCTAAATCAGCTCATCAGTGGTTGCAGAGTGGGAGTTTTATTTCTAGGGGTTTCAAGCAGGCTGGTGGAAGCCTCTTCTCACATTGTCACAGGTAGAGCAGAAATTGCAAGAGATCGGAAGCCAGGAACCCATGGCATCCCCAATAAACTGAAACCTTCGCCTCTGATCGAAATTCCATGGCCAGAGTGGTTTTGGTGCGATCGCAAGCTTCACGAACGGGAAGCAATTTTCCCTTTTTTGCAGCAACCCCATTCAGCGAACAACACGTGGCAGTGGGGCCGGATGAAAAATCGCCTTGATCGCACACTAAAAATAAGCATGTTGGGCTATGTGATATTCATTTCAGTCATCGGATTGGTTGGTAGGGATCAACGATCAAGATTGATCGTTCATTTTCATGGGTCCAGGGAGTTAATTTCTATTCGCCTTCCTAGTGCAAAACTCATCTCTGTCGTCGGATTAAGATGTGGTTTCGAAGACCATGATTCATTTGGTAGGTGGAGTGGGTGCACGCATGGGTATTCGCAAGGCTAGGTATTGGTTAGCTCGTTTAGGGCAGGAATCCTAAAGGGGTGTCGCTTATTTGTATTGGGTTGGGGATTCTTTCCATTGGCAGTTAACACCCTTGTTTTAAGTCCACTTTGTCGATTGAACAATTGTAAAATTTGTAAGTTATTTTTCGCTTAATGTTATAGAAGGATTGTCTCTTGCTTCAACAAAAAATAATAGGAAATAGCCACTATCTATCCCTTGTGTCCACTCTCTAACAAATAACTTTTCTTCCAAATAAGATCTTGATGATGGAAATGTTTAAGTTATTAATGTTGGTGCAGGAAAGATAACTTGGAGTAAACAAACACTTTTTAATCTTTGATTTACAAGCCAATGTCTTGCAGATAAATATCCAAAACAAATCTAACGGTATATTGCTTAAAAGATCAAATCCTCCTTCATCTGATAGTCCTCTGGTAATCATTATTCATCAAATATTGTAAGTGCATAATTTTAAACCACTATTCCAATGATTAGAAGTGCAAGGTCTATAAATAAAATTGACAGCAAAACATGCAAACTTGATAAACCATGTAGTCATAATAATAAATTTTGTAGATCATGTTTTCACAATAACAAAATGAATCAAATATTTTCTCAGGGTTTGAATTCAAAATCTGTTGAAATGTGGCACCAAGAATATTCCAATTTTAATTTGTCCTTGAATTAAAATTGAGAATTAAAATTTGAATTTAGTCTCACCAGCAGCTTGAAAAATAATTAATTAATTCATCTTGAGTTAATTAGTTGGAGAAATTCAAGCTAGAAGTCTTTGAAGTCATGCAAGAGTTATCCCTTAAATTAAGGATATTATCCCTTAATTAAGGAGATAAGGATGAGTTGTATTTGAGTTTTAATTAATTAGCTCAATTAACTGAGTTAAGTCCAGTTAAATTAATTCCAAACAGTTTGAGGAAATAATTGTGAGTTCAATCAGTTAATGCATGCATGCATCCAAATAGTGTACTCTAGATAACTTAAGATTCTCTCATAAATAACTCATGCTTGTCAGTTCAGAAAAAGACCCAGTTGAGATTAAAGGCAAGGACAATGTATTATCAGTTGCAATAATTTTCCTATAAGAAAATGTCTTGCATGCAGAAGGAATTCGTTCCTTGAGATTTGTGCAGTTTTACAATGTGTTGGAGCAGTCTGTGAGATCAGTGTCACACAAGATTACAATTGGATCACCCTTGGAAATCTGCACAAGGAAATAGGAGGCTTGGAAGGCAGAGGAGAAGGAATATGAGCAGTCTATTCTATCTATGAGCAGTGTGAGGGATTGTACTAAGAGCTGGATAGCTGTGAGAGCTAAAGCTATGTGTAATCCTGAGATATTTCCACTTGTATGATAATATAGATAGTGGGTTTTTAGTTGAGGCTTTCCCTAGAGTATTTTTCTGTGTTTCATATGTATTGATTCTTCTTCTCTATTATATGTGTTCCACTTGATCTTGCTCAAATCTATTAAGCTTCCGCAAGTTTGATTGTAGAAGTAGATTAAGTATTTTTCTTTAGTTATATTGCATAATCAACTTAATATACAGTCATAATTTCGACATGGTATCAGAGCAAAAGTTATCGAAGCTATGAACAATATACTAAGAAGGGAAAATTCGAAGTTTGAAGTTCTTGGTTGCAGGTACAAAATCGAATTCTTATCATACTTCAAAGTTCAGCAATGGCATTCAATGGCTTGAGACTCAAGTATACTTTGGATGGAATCTCGAATTACATAGCATGGAAATATCACATGGAAGTGGTATTATAAGACAATGGTTTGAAGGATTTGATTGATCAAGAAATCCCCAAGCCAGCTACAGCTAATGCACAAGAATTGGCTTAATGGAAGAAGTGTGTGGTGAAGGTGAGGCAGATTATTCTAGAGGGAGTTCGAGACCATATTGTCTCAAGTATCCATGGGAAGGAGACTCTGCTTTCAATGTGGAAGACATTGAATGACCTATAACAGAATAGTAGCGACGAGAGGAATCTAGCGCTCAAGGATAAGCTTCATAAAATAAAGATGGAGAAGGGTGACACTATTTCCACATACCCTATACAAGCTCACCACCTACAAAGATGAGCTTGTTAGTGTGGGAATAACTACTTTCGATGATGATTTGGTGATCCTAGCTCTTATCGGTCTTCCAAAGAACTGGAATAGCTACCAGGACTTTGTGAATGGAAGAGAGAAACTGTTGATTGGGAACGATTGTGTTCGGACTTGATGCAGGAGGAGATCAAGAGGTGCACAAGAGATGGTTATTCATCTAAGCATGATGGTGAAGAAAATATGGTGTTAGCAAGTAAGGCAAGGAAAGGGAAAGGGAAGGCTTCCCATTCCAAATCGATTTCTTCTCATGGAGGGAAGAAGATTGACAAATCTAAAGTGAGATGTTTTAATTGTCATGAGATGGGCCATTATGCAACTAATTTCCCATTGAATAAATCCAAGAAGGGATCCTCGAGAGGATCATAAGGTGAGGCATTAGCCTCTTAGTTCGAATTGGATTTTACCCTCATTGCATGCATGGTTTCATTGATGGTGGGTTATGTTTGGTATCTTGATAGTGGAGCCTCATTCGACATGACCGACGATAAAATTTTATTCAGTACCTTGGAGGAGAAAGACCTCAAGATGTGCATAGAGATGGGTGATGACAGAAATTACTATGTTTCAGGAGAAGGCACGATTGATTTTTAGAGGGAGCATGGAGCTCCTCTCACCTTGACTGATGTAAAGTATGTTCCTGGACTGAAGAAGAACTTGGTATCATTTGTGATGTTGGAGGACAAAGGTTATGATGTTGTCTTCAGTAAAGGAAAGACATTCCTAAGACACATAGCCACGGGTCAGACCAAGAGGATTGGGATTCAAGTGAAGAATATCTATAAACTAGAGGTGAATGATTGTGCTGCATTGAGTTTGAAAGAAGGATGGTACAAATCCAAGACATTGGCGAGTTATGGCACAGGCGTTTAGACCATTTGCATCATGGGGCCTTGAAGATAATGCAGTAGATCTCTACTGGACTTCCCAAAGGTAAACTTGAACAAGTGGACACATGCAAAGGTTGTACCTTAGAAAAGTACGCCAAGTCTTCCATTCATGATCGAGACAGTTGAATTGAAGAGATCTTAGAGTGAGTTCATACTGATTTGTGTGGACCATTCTCAACAACATCCACTGTGAAGCAAAGGTATTATGTGATTATCATTGATGCTTTTTTTCATAAATGCTAGATTTATTTCATGTAGAAGAAGGACCAAAACTTCTCAAAGTTTTGTGAGTTCAAAGCTTTGGTTGAGAAAGAGTTAGGAAAGAAGATCAAGGCCTTGAGAAACAACAATGGTGGAGAGTATGTATCTCAAGAGTTTAAGGACCTCTATATAGCGGAAGGAATTAAATGGGAGTTGACGACACCTCATAACCCATAGCAGAAAGGGGTGGCTGAGAGGAAGAACAGAACGATTGTGGGGGAAGCTCAGGCGATGTTGCATGGCCAAGGCCTACCACTTCATTTGTGGGCTGAGGCATGCAAAACAAAGGTATATTTGTAGAATAGAAGCCTACATCACATACTTGGGATGAAGACACTAGAGGAAGAATTCTCTGGGAAGAGACCAGATGTGGGTCACTTGAGGATCTTTGGCTCATCGGTATATTGCCATGTGACCAAGGATGCCTGGAAGAAACTTGAGTCGACAGCTGAGTTGGGAATACTTGTGGGGTACACTGATACACCTCACAACTATAAAGTGTACTTGCCTACTAGTTGGAGAACAATGGTTTGCAAATATCTCAAGTTTGATGAGAAGAAGGCCATGCAAGATTCCCTTGAGAGGGAGCTCCAACTACATGTTGTGGAGGAACATTTGGTTCCTAAGGAGGAGGAGCCTTAGACTACTGCTCAGCAGCCGCATGTAGAGATTCTAGGAGTGGAGACATCCACTCAAGCAGAGTCTTCCACAGAGGGACAAAAGCACACAATAGAAGCTGACATATTGTTGTTAGATGCAAGAGAGAATGTGGGAGAACCATCCTCTCAGCGCGAACAAAGGAGGTCACCTGATAGGTACACTGGATACATGGCCCTTGTTGGGGAATGTATTAAGACTGAGCCATATTCCTTTGAGAAAGCAATGTAGCAACCTATTTGGGTTGATGCTATGGTGGAGGAGTATGACTCCATAGTCCGAAACAATGTTTGGGATGTGGTTCCAAGACTCAAGAACAAGTAAGTTGTGAGTTCCCATTGGCTTTACAAGGCAAAGTAAGTTGTTGATGGTAGTGTGGAGAAACATAAGGCAAGATTTGTTTCCCGTGGACTTTTTCTCCTGTAGCAAGGTACTCATCTATCATATTTATGTTGGCACTATTAGCACAGATGGGTTGGAAGATCCATCAGATGGATGTGAAGACTGCATTCCTCAATGGAAAGATTGAGGAAAAGGTGTACATAGAGAAGCCATAAGGTTTTGAGACCTTTGATCATGAGTCACATGTGTGCCGACTCAAGAGACCTTTGTACGGGCTGAAGCAAGCACCTCATGCTTGGTACACCAGGATCGACAACTACTTCACCAGGTTGGGCTTCACAAAGAGTGAAGCAAATGCAAACCTGTACCACATCATGGTAAAAGGTAAGTAGTTGATCATTGTTATTTATGTTGATGATCTCATATTAACAGGTGATGATTATTTGATTATGTCTTGTAAGGAGGACCTTGCAAGAGAATTCGAGATGAAAGACATGGGTCTCATGCACTACTTCCTTGGCATGGAAGTGTGGTAGAATGATGGGGAGTTGTTTGTGTCTCAGGGAAAGTATGCCAATGAGATACTCAGAAGATTCCACATGGAGAAGTGCAAGCCCATGCAAAATCCTCTAGCAGGTAACCAGAGGAAGGAGGATGCTACTTTAGGAGAAGTAGTAGAAGCTACTATGTATCGGTAGCTTGTGGGTTCACTGATGTACTTAGTGAACACACAACTAGGTTTGTGCTATGCGGTGAACCAACTGAGTCAAGCTATGGTTCAGCCTACCAAGATGTGTTGGAAGGCGACAAATCATGGATTGAGATACCTTAGAGGCACATCTTAGTATGGATTATGGTACAGACAGACAAAGGGAGTGAAGCTACAAGGCTTCATGGATGCAGATTGGGCAGGGAGTCCATCAGATCGAAAGAGCACATCAGGAAGAATTTTTAACATTGGGTCAGTTGTAGTTTATTGGTATAGCAGGAAAAAGAGGTTGGTTGCACTCAGCTCAGCAAAAACTGAATACATGGCTGTAAGTGAGTCAACATGTGAGGCCATTTGGATACGGAAAATTCTAGTTGGTTTGTTTGATCAGAGGATGGATCCAACTATGATCTATTGTGATAATTAGAGTTGTATCAAACTCTCTAAGAATCCAATATTTTATGACAAGTCCAAGCACATTGACATTCGGTATCATCATCTCAGAGACCGCGTGGTGAGGAGGATCATGTTGTTGCAATATATTTCGACCGAGGAGCAAGACACTGACATTTTGACTAAAGCATTGTCAAAGTGTAAATTCGAGTTCCATAGAGACAGGATCGGGGTGGCAAATAATCCCTTTCTTGTTGAGAGGGAGTGTTGAAATGTGGCAACAAGAATATTCCAATTTTAATTTGTCCTTGAATTAAAATTGGGAATTAAAATTCGAATTTAGTCTCACCAGCTACTTGAAAAATAATTAATTAATTCATCTTGAGTTAATTAGTTGGATAAATTCAAGCTAGAAGTCTTTGTGAAGTCATGCAATAGTTATCCCTTAAATTAAGGAGATTATCCATTAATTAAGGAGATAAGGGTGAGTTGTATTTGGATTGTAATTAGTTAGCTCAGTTAACTGAGTTAAGTCCAATTAAATTAGTTCCAAACAGTTTGAGGAAATAATTGTGAGTTCAATTAGTTAATGCATGCATGCATCTAACTAGTGTACTCTAGATAACGAAAGGTTCTCTCATAAATAACTCATGCATGTCAGTTTAGAAAAAGACCCAGTTGAGATTAAAGGCAGGGACAATGTACTATCAGTTGCGAGAATTCTCCTATAAGAAAATATCTTGAATGCATAAGGAATTCATTCCTTGCGATTTGTGCAATTTTCCAGTGTGATGGAGCAGTGTGTGAGATCAGTGTCACACAAGGTTACAGTTGGATCACCCAGGGAAAACTGCGCAAGGAAATAGGAGGCTTGGAAGGCAAAGGAGAAGGCATATGAGCAATCTATTTTGTCTATGAGCAGTGTGAAGGATTGTACTGAGAGCTGGATAGATGTGAGAGCTAAAGCTGTGTGTAATCCTGAGATATTTCCACTTGTATGATAATACAGATAGCGGGGTTTCTAGCTGAGGCTTTCCCTAGAGTATTCTTATGTGTTTCATGTGTATTGATTCTTCTTCATTGTTACATGTGTTCCGCTTGATCTTTCTCAAACCTATTAAGCTTCCACAAGTTTGATTGTAGAAGTACATTAAGTATTTTTCTTTAGTTATATTGCATAATCAGTTTTATCTACAGTCATAATTTCTACAAACTCTAGCCTCAACTATTTGTTCCAAGTCATATGAACTTTGCACTATGGTTTTATCTTTTTAATAAGTCTCAATCCAATAGATGAAAATAAAATCTTTATGCTTTTCAAGACTTATTAACTCATTTAATAGTAAACAAATGTCTCATCAAATGCTTCTAAATCATAGGCACAATATTCAAGAAGAAGTTTTGAAAATCAAAGATATGATAGAGGAATTAGATGATATAATGGATCTGTAACTCTAGTGTCAAAAATCCCTAGATCTGTGTATGAAACAAACAAAAATTAAAGAGTTATGCAAATAGTAGAAAAATAGAATATAGATCTTAAACACACGACCCTAAATCATGAAACCTTGAAAATAAATTACAATAATTGACACACCAAGATATAAAATATTCAATCCAATAGAAGATAAATAAACTACTCAAATAAAGAGATTAGGAAGAGAGGTGTCAAGTTGGTTGGTGGGCCCAACCAATCCAACTCACACCCTTTGCAAACTACTTAAACCATAGAGTCAATATGTACATCAGATTCATTGTAAAGAAGGAAATAACATGACATCAAGACTTTAAATTAAAATACTTGCTCAGCCTCCTTTACATTGTAAACCAAATGCTCAGAATCCCATCAACCACTAGGGTTATCCCCCAAGACTTACTCCAACAACATAAGAGTGTGAAAAAAATGGAATTGCTAGTCTCCTTTACATTCTAAACCAAATGATGAGAATCCCATCAACCACTAGGGTTATCCCCCAAAACTTAGTCCAACAACATAAGAGTGTGAAAAA
>APFE030252700.1:69312-182276 GCA_000404065.3 Pinus taeda | reverse complement strand
ATGTAGAATAATTTCTTCTCAGCAACCTCTGTTGACCTTTAGTGTATTTGCATATCACAACTGTAACCAAAGTTACTGCTTCTTTTTTCTTCCAATTGTTTGTTCGGTGTCAACCTTATAGATTGTGGAAGACTAGGGGCAACAACACTTCCGTCTTTATAGTTGTGAGTGGTATGCTTCCTGGTTGCCATAATTTTGCTTTCCATTTTTTCTTGCTAACCTGAATGCCTTCTCTAATGAATCAGGTTCCCAAAGGTGAACATCATGTTGGATATTATCCTTTAAAGACCCTATGAACACATCAATCCTATGCTCCTCTGGAATATCTTTTAACCTTATGTTCAATTTTTGGAACTCCTCAATGTGCTCCATTATTGAACCCTTTTGTTTGAGACTTATCAATTGGCTAAAAAAAGTGTTGCTTTTTGTATCCTCATAATGTGCCATCAATTCTTCCGTAAAAATTGCCCAAGTGATAAATTGTTTACGAGAGCAAAGCCATTGATACCATACAAACTGATTTGGTTCCAAATATAAAGTTGCCATACGTACCTTTTGTGTGTTTTGCACATTATTGAGACCGAAGAATTGCTCCATCTGTAATATCCATGTGGCAGGATCCTTGCCATCAAACTTCCTCATATCGATTTTTGGAATATGGTGAGTCTTCGATCCAACATTAGCGTCTATGGAATCATGATTAACATTTCTTTTATTCCCATCGTGAGTTTCCTTTAGTACTCTTTAACCCTTAGTGCCCATTTCTTGTAGCAACTTATTCATATTTATCTTCAATTCGTCCATGTTTGTCTTCAAATCTATCTTCAAATCATCCATCTTAGCTTCCATGTCAATCACCTTAGCTTCTACACCTTTCTTTAAACAGTCCATCTTAGCTTCTACACCTTTCTTTAAACCATCCATCTTAGCTTCTACATCTTTCTTTAAACCATCCATCTTATATTCTGTTCCTTTTTGTGTAAGGGACAGTTGTTGCACTTGGTCTTGTAATTTTGATATATCATGTTGCATTTCTTCCTCTTCTTCATGAGTCATGCTAGAGATTTCAGGTTCCTTACAAGGTGTTTGCATTTTCTTTCCTCGGGGCATCAGTTACCGATAATAATGCTCTAGTATGCCCTTTGAATTCCTTCAAAATAAATTTTCAAACCAAGCTTAAGCAAAAATTTAAGAAAATCTACACACCTTTTTTCACTTTGTAGGATCTCGATATTGCCTCTAATGTATCTTTGTACTTTCCAATCATCTAGTTCTGAATTTGTGAATTATAGTAGCCCTCTGTGTCCTCTTTGTAATGCCACAAGTCTGACCGAAATTGGATTCTCCAAGGAAGAGTTATGCGAAATCTACCATAGTGCTTTGATTATAGACTAGTTGAGTAGAACGAACTTGTACGACGTGCCACGAGTCATTGTTTTGACCTTTGGATCTAAAAAATTCATACAAGAAACTAAAATCCGTCCTATTTCTGTAACTTCTTACAAAATTTCAATCCGATCCCCAGAGCGAAAGTTATGACGATTTTCCCCAGGTCACCTGTTTGGAATGTAATTTAGGAGTCTGCAAAAAGACCAACTTCCTCAGATCATATCTCCGCAAATATAGTGCGAAAAGATCCTAAAATTGGACCCAGGGTTAGCGATTTCTTCTCAAAGGGGTTTTTTTGGCATACTTCTGAAATGTCACAGTAACAAAGTTTTATAGCGAAATGCCACGATGACTGTTGGAAGTAGCAAAAACCCTAGAATCAAAGCTCTGATTAAACCAAATGTTATGAAACCAGCTCAAGAAAAGATAGATCAACGCCTTAGAATTCAGCCTCTTCGAGGGGATAACCTCTTTTACATTACAAAAATGAACAATTCTTGGATGATAAAAATGACAAAACCTCATTTCTAAATATAGGAGTCTAAGGAGTCACAATATAACCCAACCGACCTAACATAATAATATAAAGCCACAAAAATAACAATAGAGGGATTCTATGGGGCACAGTAATAACAATATGGGGGCAATAGGGGCACAACAATATTAATAAGGGGTATAACTACAATACTAATGGGGTAATCACTAGTATTATAGGGACCCAACATGTTACTTAGCTGCAAACACCCACAAATTAATTCCAAATTTAAACGGCTACAAATTTTATATCCTAAAATAGATGAGAAATTACATTCTCTTACTCTATTATACAGTCTTCATTAGCGAGAAAATGTGCCCACACATGATGAAGGGACTCTAAATCTATTGACAAAGAAATAATGGTGTCATTATCACCCCCTTTATTATATAAGCATTCAATCAACTGAGGGAGGAGACAAAGCATGATTTTGAATTCTGGTAGACCCTCTCAATAACATAGTGCCTACTTGTACTTGCTTCTCCCCTGTAGAAGCGTCTCTTTCATCGACCATAAAATTTCTTGATGGAGAAGAACCCACAGAACCACTTGGAAAACTATGATGAGTATCACAGTGGACACCATGATCTTTCCAGATCTTCTCTCGGGGCTTTGTACATCATCATCTATTGTTAAAAAAGACTGCACATTGGTCACCTTTTCTCTGTAGTACTCATCTCTGTTGGAGATAAATACTTGAAAATGAGGTTCACTTCAGGGTTGGAAATGGGATTCTAGGGCACGAGCTATCCTTTGATTGTTTCTCAAATGAGGGTTCTATTTCTCAAAAGAGGGAGTATTCTTTGGTGAAGTAGGTTCCTTGCTTCTCGACTCACTTAGAGTTTCGGCTTTAATATCCTGAATAACTTCTGCAGCAGCATAAATGCTTGTCTTATTCAAGTTTCTATATGAAACGACTAAATTACCTCAAAGCCAAGATGATCAGGCCACAACTACAGTCCCAGCTAGTACCATGTGAATTTGACTCCATGGGATTCAAAATTGCCTTGGAAGTCTTTGAATAGCCAAGGGGCAAAAGCATAGAGGTCAGTGGATAAGAGAAGAAAATAGCTATGAAGGTATGAATGTAGAACAACCGGAGCTTCGGGGAAAAAGACTACAACTTAGGCAGGGACCATGAAAACAAACATGATGAAGAGCTTAACGCATTCTCCTGGAAGAGATTTCTCATCTCCATCCTTCAGGCAAGGGTGATTTTAAGGCAGTTAAAGTTTCAAACTACAAACCTTGTCCTGAAGCATTGTAAGATCTTTAGAGATGCAACTATTCAGAGACTTTGATACTGTAGATGCATTGTTGCCTATACGGATTCTTCCATCATATATATGGTCCCTTGCATGTTGAGGAATCAACAAATCAATTTTTACAGTCAATTTTTACAATCCTCCACTAGATATACAGAAAATGAGATATGCTATCAACTTCAAAAGAATTTAGGCAAATCTAGAAAATGGTTACATAGTTACTTCGGTTCCAAGTGCATAAAATGAAATATACATTCAACCAGAAAAAGAGTTTGGTAAATTCCATGGACGAAAACAAGTTATTAAAAAAATCAAAACCACTAGCAAATTCAATGCTACATCTGAAATACAACCATTGCTTGTGGTGTATTAAGTAAGAGAGTTTTTTCGTGAATGCTTAATTATGAGCTTCCAAAGCTTCATAATGAAAAAAATGTCAGAAAGTTGATTTTATAGCACTGGCTCATTCACTCAAATGATCAACAAGTCTATATTTATTTGGTTAGGGTTTTAGCTAATTCAAATAATAATGGACTTTTAAACAAGTCCATTATTTTCTTTTGATTGTTAAGTTTAATTTATCTTCTTGGTTTCTTTTAAGCACTTATTGGTATCTGGATTTTTTGGCTTTACTTTTAAAGTTTCTTTCCCTTTGAGTTTGAATTTTCATGCCCATGTTGAAAAGTTTCACCCATTATCTTTATTGTTGTGGTAACATTGAGTGAATGCTTATGAATGTTGTTCGCATTTTGTTTCTTTTCTCATTAAGAAAACAAAAAATTGTTGCATTACTTGCAAGCATTTTATTGTCTCATAACAAAAGGAAAAGGGAAAAGAGTTTTTTTAACATCATGGAAATAATTACATTGAAGAAGATGCAGATGCATTTAATAGTTGTGCATTAGTGAAAATTTGATTAATTCATGTTGGTTGTTTTCACATTTGAAACAAAAAATAAAAGAAGGATCTTTTCCCTTCTTTAGATAGAATTCTTTGAAGCTTGCATTGATTTCATTCATTTATAATTCTTCTACTACGCATGAAAGAGACAATATCACCTAAGTTACAGGACACATCTCCCTTTGAGTAAATAACAACCTTAATAATGAACGTGAATTAAAATCTATTAGACATTCTTGTTTATAGTAAACTAACATTCTTAGGATTGTAGAGCCTTAGAATAGAGTTGAAGAGTGAAATCTTGAAGGCCACAAAAGAAAAATTGGCTCTACAAGTGAGTGACAAATCCACCACCACATTAGATTCTTGTAGGAAAACTTCTCTGACATAGGAGTCAATCGTGATGTCATGTTATAGGCTAGTTGAGTGACAATCTCACTTCATTGGTTTTTTGGTGCTTATTGGATTATGAGTGGGAAGCCCTCCTGATACTTGAGGAAGATGTCAATTTCCATACTTGTGCTCCTTGCGGGTGTTGCTCATTTCCATTTAAGATGTCACTTGTGTCAATAAAGGCTGATATCGAGAAGTTGGGGTAACTACTTATCATTCCTTAGCGAGATCAAGGCCTTGGAGATTTCATCACCTCAATATTCTTGGATTTTAGAGGTCCCTTCTGTAATATCTAGTTTTCTAGTTCTTAACTTAAGACTTTTTTTAATTGTGTGCTCTTTGTTCATTAGTATAGAGTCAACTTTAGCTTTCGCTTTTTCTTTATGTCATCCTCTATCTCTAGCTTTAGCATCGTGGTTGAATTAAGAACCCATCGGTTATAAAGGAAATGTGGTATTTATCCCATTGAGGAAGAGACACCCACTATTGGATAATGAGTCTTATCATCAAATAATACTCCCTTTAATCACCTTGAGGCACAAACCAATAGTTTAGGAGGCATTCCTAAGGTTGAGACTGTGGATGATACTAATTTACCTTATTTCAACCCTCCTTTAACTGACCCATTTGGAACCATATTACAAAAGTCAACTTCACAATATTAGACTCTTTTTCCCTTTTCCACCATTTCCCTACAATGTCAGGCATCACTAGGTCAATGTGAATATAATGCCCCTTCCCTCACCTTCAACCATAATAGGAGGAGTCACTTCACTTCTTTGTATTTCATTAATGAGTGGTATTAGTGCTTATAAAAATTTACCTAGTACTCCTAGATTCTCCATCTGGTGACATATATCAATCTATTAGTTTCCATCCATAGTTGTTCCTATGAAAGCCATGCTTATGCCACTTGCTTCTGAGTAGGGGACTTTCGTTCACTATTCCTATTGAAAGTAGGATTTCCATGTTTTCTAGTCCTTTGATGAGTATCCTATTTATTTTTCCCATTCCCCCACCCGCCATCGCAAACTATTCAACATGAAAATTGTGAGAGGAACTTCCATGGTTTATAGAAAAGTTAATAAAAATAATCTATATTTTATAATTTAATTCATCTTATCATCGAGTTAATTGGAACAATATGTGCTTTGCCTCGGTGATTATTTTCTTTCCATAAATTATACTTTAATAAATCTATTTCCAAAATATGTGTCAAATTATTTATATATTTTTATGTAAAATTTAAATATTTACTTTGATTAACACATTTTTTAATATGAACGTTGAGATGAGGATTTCAATTTGTATAAATTAAACCAGATGTTTTGATTTAGAAAAAAGTGCTTTATAATACTTGTTTTGGAGATTTGGTTGTGGGTCGTGTAATGTGTTTGTTAAGACACATATCAAATGATTAACGAGTATAGGAAATGTATGCTTTGAAATCGGAGTGAGAAATTTGATAAAATCTTAGGGATAAGATATGAAATGAGTAATATTATAACAGGGATTACTATGATTCCGTGAATGTCATATGTATATATGGCTCCACTACATGACATATCTGATAACTATATAAAAGTAAGAGTCATGAATGCCTTGTCATGCTCTGGCATGTTTAGAACCATAACATTGAAATGCGCACTCTTTCATGTTTGTAATTTTATATGAGACGTAATTAGAACAATAACATTGAAATGTACACATAGGCATGTCTGTAATTTTATGTATGATGTAATTAGAACCATAACATTGAAATGTACACCTATTGAGCATTGAAATGTGGACTTCTAGTTGTCGACCTCTACTCTCAACCATATATAGTTGTTAACACACATAAAAATCATGGAACCATGCATATGAATGTTCATGGCTATCCCAATCATCTGGTGTTAGCCGTGTTGGGAGATAATCGTGCATGATTTTTATTCATTATTTATTATCTAGCCACACCACCTTGTACAATTGAATTATCTTGCCAATTTCCACCTTCTAATTTTAGGTGGGTGTAATTCAACTGCTCAACATTAGTTTCTTTATTTGAGACAAAAGGAAGCATCTTCATGCTCTTCTCTAGTTGGAAGTGTTTGTCAACTCTTCTCAAGAAGTATACATACATGACGGATGCTGCATAGACTTTCCCCACTCGAACTGCCAACTGTTGGTGTGCTTTGTGCAATCCCCTTTTTTGTGATTGTTGTCCTTGTGAATTGTGATGCCTTCTACATTACAATTACTGAAAAACAGTTTGAGATATTCCTTGTTATAAAATAACTTCCATTTTGGTGATGGTAATGTGCATAGCCTTCCATGAAGATCAATTTAGTTTTAGTTTTCAATGATCAACAAACCTATGTGTGTGAGATCTATTTGTTGCTTTTCATTAATTTTCATATGAATTTTGTTGTATACTATCTTGTTTTCAAAGAAAATGTATATTTTTATATTAATTTACATTAATTTACATTTCTTGTTTTCTTGATTATAGGTATAAAATGCCACCTCTTGGCTGCCCCAAAAAGGATCTCAAACAACTTTCATTTTCTGATGCATTTGGTATCTCTCAATGCTCTAATCAACTGCATATTTCTAAAAATGAAGTATATGATCATGTGGATGAGGACCACAAATCAGATAGTGCAGAACTTCTTGAAGAGGAACCAGCATCCAAGAGGTACAAAAGAACATTCAATTCCAAATGGAAGCTGAGATTTCCATGGGCTTATGTTGTAAAAGATTTTAATGGTGTTGAAAGGATAAAATGTTCATGGTGTGTAAAATTTAAAAGGGAACTCCATTTGCTAAAGATGGAAGCACAACCCTTCAAGTTAGTGCTTTAAACATCCGTGCAATCTCCGAGGCTCATAAATTTTCTTTGCAACTTGTAGAGGGAGAAAGTAAATGAAGTACTCTTGCAATTACAAAATATGTAGAGCTAATGGTTGATGCTGAAAAAGAGAGAATTATATTAGTTATTGAGAATATGTATTTTTATTGAAATACATGATCTACCTTTGGAGGTATATAAGTCAATTTGTGACTTGAATAGGTATAGAAACACCTCACATGCCTCTAACAGATGAATACTCAGCATATACAAATACAACATCTAGAAAAGACTTTCTAGAAGCTGCTAAGGAGGTATATTGGAAAAAATTAAAAGATGAGATTTTCCAAAGTCCATATTACTCACTTTTAGTTGATGAAAGCATAGATTGGATTATAGTGTAACATTTGATTGTTTATATTACATATTTGACAAATGAAGGAAGAGGTCCATGTGCTACAAAATTCATACAATTGCTACAAATTAGGGATGGAACATCACAATATATGTATTATGTTGTGACATGTCTTTTAGCAGAAATGAATCTATCCATGACAAAGTTAGTTGGATTTGGATCTCATGGAGCATCATCCATAAGGGGTATTCATGAAGGTTTATCAACTAAGCTTTGTTGACATGCCCCTCATTTAGTAGATATTTGTTGTATAGCTCATTGAGAAGCATTAGTAGAAAATGATGCTTCATCTTATTTTGAAGAGCTGCAAGCTAATTATAAGTTTGCAAACAAGATCTATTCATGGTTAGGGAAATCTACTAAAAGACATGGAGAATTGAAAGAACTAATGGAGTCATTTCAAATCACAAGGCTAGAAGTGTTACAAATTCATCATATTAGATGGATTTCTAGAGGAAAAGTCATGGAAAGACTTGTTAAGCTCATGTTTGCTTTGTTAAGAGACTGACAGTTAGTGGAGAAAAAAATGTATGAGATGGCTACAATATTTCAAGTTCAATTTTGTATCCACTTACTTGCATATGTTCTTACTGAGTTAAATAAGATTAATCAAAAGTTTCAAGAGGATCTTGTTGACATTACATCTATTGGAACAACTTTGGATATCACTATTAGCTTGCTTCATAAATGATTTCTAAGAGGCACATTTGGGGTAGGTGCAATGCACACATCATCCTTTTTAAGTAAAACACAACAAGGAACTATTGAGTTTGCAGATTCCACAAGTATAGGACCAAAGTCACAAAGATCAGGGACACTAGATGATTGCATTATGCTAGGAAAGGAATTTGTAAAGAAGGTGATTGACTCTCTAAATGCAAGGTTCACATATTTACCTATTTTTAATGCAGCTAAATTTTTTAGTCCTCATAATTATTATGCAGATATGGATGATAGAGACTTTCAAACAAGAAGATGATTGCCATGTTTATGTGAAAAATTTAGTGTTGGAGGCTTTCCTGTTGTGGACAACATTAAATGTATGTGTGAAATAGATGAATTTATATGTACTATGTATAAATTTTTCCCAAAAAATCATATGTTTGGAGCACAAGATCTATGTGGAGGTGAAATTGAATGGTTTGAAGGATTTCCATGCTTAATGCAACTAGACAAGCAATTCTTGTTATTCCGGCTAGTACAATAGTTTGTGAAAGGGGTTTTCAAAATTAAATAAGATAAAAAATGAGGATAGATCAAGACTTTCTTTAAAAACATTGGATATGCTAATGTTTATCTCTCTTAGTGCACCTCATGCTCTAAATGAGGTAAATTGGAATGTTATTGATGATGAATGGAAAGAGATGAAAACTCGAAAACCTCTTCCATTATGAAAGTAGATTGAAATAACTAGTAACTTTAAGTATTTATTACCATCATTGTCTTACTCTATCAAGCACTTGAACAAACCATTTTGGTAAGTGAAATTTTTTAGTTTTATAACATTTTACTTTTTTAAATGAAAGCATAACCATATTTTTCAAGTTTTTATGGGAAGTTTTTCTAAAACATTTTGAATGTAATCATTGCAAGATATTGCACAAGATATGTTAAGCTGGAGGACCAAAACTGTCAAAGTCTTATAAGTGAAAGAAGAAGATATCTTAGATCAATTTTACAACCAACTCTAGGAACTTTAGTTCCAATCATTTGAGATACGCAAATATTGGAAGTCACAACTTTCCAAAAGAGTTTTAATAGACAATAAAATAATGGTTTGGTCAAATCTTAAGTTTATAAGCTAGAATTACATACCTCCTATATAAGCTAGAATTTATTTTAATTTTATAAATGATACCTTCCATATACTTTTAATATAAGTATTTTTGTTTCTTCATATTTTTATTCTTATTTCAATTTCATTAATATATAATTATTTCTATGTGTTTACCTTTTGTTCTTAGTTTAGACTCATATACTCTTTCCCAACTATGATTTTGTCCCTATAGATGGTTCAATTGTGGCTGAGTTCAAGGCATGTGCAATATGATCTTATGTGGTTACATTTCTCAATCACACATGTGTAAGAGTAATGCATTTAATAATGCAGCCTTTAACATAGTATTATCTTTCTGTTTGTGAAGAAATAAAAAGAAATTTAAAAATAATTTACTATTGCCAATTGAATTGTTTTTTTTTAATACTTTTCATTATGGAAGTGTGACCTCAATGTATGCACTTCTAAATAAAATAAAATTAAGACATGCCCTTCAAATTTGATCACTAGTGAGGGAAGAGGAAGGGGAAAAAGATTTATATATTGTGTGAAAAAAAAAATTCATCTGAAATTTTCATTCCAGCTATTCCCATGGATGTGTGGAGAGTTATTTGTTGGGATAAGGTGTTTGTATGGGATGTTGTATGGGCAGAGCTATTTGTGAGGAGGATATTTTTGTATAGGATGTTGTAATGCATCTTGCAGTTCAATGTGTGGAGGTCCTTGTGATATTAGATATTGTTTTATTTAGATAACTTCATTGCATAACATAGCTACTGCTCCTCCCAATATTGCATATCCCTTATGTGAGCCAGGGAAAAGTTGATATATTGTGCCAAACCAAAAAAATTTGAAATTTTCATTAGAGCTATTCCCATAGCTGTGTGGAGCGATGTTTGTGTAGAAGAGTTGCTTGTATGGGTTGTTGTGTGCAAAGATCTATTTGTGTGTAGGAGTTGTTTGTATGGGATGCTGCAATGCCTCATGAAGTTCACTGTGTAGAGGTTCTTATGCTATTAGATATTATTTTATTCAGGTAATTTCACTGTACAGAGTGCAGAGCTCAACACTCGTGGGCTCTCTCCACACTCACTATACAAAGAAAAAAATAGCAGCTATTAATGATGTTAAAGTTAATGATTGTGTGGTCAAGCTTAGCTTGAGAAATGGCAGTAGCTAGCATAGCCTACCGATGAGAGATTTGCAATGGTGATTCCAAGTAGACATGAATTCAGCGAATGAAACCGCTACACATATAACACAATATCTGCGAATTGGGATATTTGCTAGAGCGCTTGGCTTCGTTTAAGAATACTACGCTTATGCATAAACATATTGATTCATATGAAAATATAAAAGGAAAAACTACAATAATATAATGAAATGGCTGAGAGAATTACGTCAAGATCATACACAGTTAGTTTATCCATTTTCATTAGATATGTACATTGCCGCTTGGTCGCTGCTCAAATCAATTTTTATGGTATAAAGGGATTTGAAACTAACTTTTTAAATGTGACAATCTTCGGTTGAATGTCTTTTCGATGACAATGTAGATGCTCCACAAAATCGCTCCAAGCTTTTTAACGAAACCTCAGAAGTCTTGATGTGATGTGAAGAATAGTGATAACGAAAGTTATTATATAACAGAAATTATGGAATTGCTTTATCGCTTCTTGAATGTGGTATTAAAAATAAAATTAGAAAAACTTAATATATAGTTAATCTTATAATGATACACTTTTATGTTAAATGCGGGAAGAAAAAAAAAAAAAACAATTATCTAGTAATGTTATATAATTTAAGTAAAGATTTAGTTTAATTTTGAAGGAATGTATTAAACAAAAACTGAGTGGAAATTTTGAATGGAGATTAGGGTCAAAATTTTCAAATAAATTCTAGAAGAAAATTTTGGAGAGAAATACTTCAAATGAAATTTTTGGAGGGAAAATATCCGGCGAATTTTTTTATTTTTTTTTTTTGGGGGGGGTGTGGGGGAATTTCGGAGGGAAATTTTCATTCTTTAAGTTATATATTTTCATTGGGAGAAAGTGCATTTGTATCATTCAACATCTTTTGTTTGAAAATCATTGATTCTTTTGATAGTGAAGCTTCTCTTTGTGAAGCATCAACATCTTCGTCATGTAACAACTCTATTCATATTGATGAATATAACAAAAATTATTTCACTATGAATAGAGAGCCAAATCTTCCACTTAGTCCTAATCCTAAGAACTATGAGAGCAACACTGACGAAGGGAAGGATAGAAAAAGACTTACACTGAGTTTTATTTCCATCTAACTCACTTATCTGCAATACATTCCAGAAAGAGACTCACCCTTGAGTTTTATTTAGAAAAAGACTTGCACTGAGTTTTATTTATGGCTCACATTGAAAAGAAACCACTTTTACTATTTTTTCATTTATATTGTTGTGTAAGAATGTAAAACCAATAAAAGCTTGCGGCTTTGCTTATATTCCAATGGGAAATGATGGTCAAATTATTTTCCTTTTTCTTTGAAACCTAAATTATTATAAATTTATATAATTTAAGTAGAGATCAATTTTAATTTATAATCTAATATAAGATAAAATTATTAAACTATAATTTAAAAATTCACTAAATTATTTATATTTATTTGTAAATAAAACATACGCACAAATATATAATTTACAATCAATTCAAATAATTAATATTAAAATTATATAAAATATATATAATTTTATAAAGTTACATGAAATTTATTTTATCAAATATTATTATTTTTTTAATATTTAAAATTAAATATATAATTTTTAATTTTTAATATATATAGATAAATTGCTAATTATAATAGTAATGTTAATTAAAACCAATTATGGTTTATTTGACATTATGAAGGTAAGAGATTACTATGAGTTCTTTATAACTTGATTTCTTTGTTGTAAAAGCATTAAAAAGAACTTTGGTTTTTTTAATCATCATCTCTCTTATATATTTTAGTGTCACAAAGATGACAAACTCTTTTATCTCAGATTGTTTGGAGGATTAACAAATACCTAATGTGTTCTTATATTAGCATGTTTATTTTCTTTTCTACATTTGACAAGATTGAGAGATACTATTGACTTTTTAAATTTTGATTGATCTTTTCCTAATATCTTAGTTTCCTTCTAACTCTTTATCCCTCCACATTTTCTCCTTAAATTTTGATGAAATAATATTTTTAATTACAACAATAAACATATGCCTATTGTGGAATATGGCTCCCATAACTTTAATTTAATTTTCAATAAGTAATAGGTGCATGATATGGACTTAACATCCATAAAATATTCTAACATATTCTTAGTAGTATACAGGAATCAGAGTTTGATATTTGTTTTCAGAATAATTATGTCATCTTTACTCTTTTAAGTAAATTGACTAATTAAAAAAATGTCATATGAACAACTGCCATATGAAGTGAGTTATGGTATTAGTATGTGGTATTGTAACCAATCTTATTTATAGATTAAGTGTCACAATGGTAAATTTTGGGTAAATGTCTAAAAGATGGAGCTTTACAATGGTTCACAGGGTTAGGAGAAAATAATTTTAGCACATGGAATCAAATGCGTCAACATTTTCTTGAAAAATATAGGGATTATTGTATAGATCGTGATCTTAGAGAGTAAATTTTTAAAATCCTTAAAGAGGATATGATCCTCTTGAAGATCGTATGGAAAGATTTATTATTAAATGTTAAAAGAGATAAACAACATAATCTAAGACTTGAACTCTTCTAACTTGAGATTAGAGTTGAATAGATATATATTTAAAATCCTATGGGAAAAGGAGATGTATCTCAGTTAGATTATCCATAGATTTGTGAATTGTGCAAACACATATCTTGAGGAAAGGCAAAGTATGGAAAGGGACATAAAGATCTTATCTCTAGGGTTAGTAGAACAACAACTAGAAGGTTAAGTAGAGATAAAATTGTTAATTTGATTTAAAATTTTAAAACAAACATTCTTGGAAATCTTATTGGGCAACCAAATCTATTGAAAACTAAAAATACAAGTGAAAAAAAAAACAAAAAAAAATGTAGTGTTTCAATATTTTGTCCAAAATATAGAAAGAAACACCCTTTACATGCATTCCTTTTGGATAATATTGAAATTTGTGAAATTTGTGTGGAAATGCATGCAACAAGGGTTTCCCATCTTCACTAAGGCTAACATTAGTTTATTAAGGGGACAATGAAGCTATAGAACATCCTTTCTATGATGCACCGGAATTACTTGAGAAACGTCAACAACCAGGCATTTACCAAGATCTTACAAAGCAATTCAATCCTTATCAAAAACATTCTTAGCATAATTGGAACATACTGCTACCTCTCCAAACATGGCCACCAGAAACCAAAAACAAACCTTGGAAACAAGGATGGCAAGGACAAACATATGGATCTATGCCAAATATTCCTTGGTATTATATATAATATCATCCATATTCTCCCTAATATCCTCAATATCTACAAAAAAATTCCACAATGTTCCTCTCAACCTCACCAATTTAATGTTAATCAAAATCCTCTACAACCAAAATATCCACAATCACATCCTTTACATTCCTCTCGACTTAGAGTTTACGCATTACAAATCAATAAAGTAGCTCATCCCACTTACAACATTGATTTATAATATTTCTCATCCTATACAATTACCCTCTTGAGCTAAAACATACCATCTCATATAAGGAAGGGTACTTCATAAGGATTTTCTTGTTATCATTGAAAAAAAATGAGGTAGAAATTCCAAACTCAACTATCGATGATACAAAAATAAAAGAAACTTCTTCTACTCCTTCAGTAAGTCATCCCTCTACATATTAAACTCCTCCTTTTCCAGAAATATTATACGTAGAGAATAAATTAATACCATCTCATTATGATGTACTTGATGAATTGAAGAATGTTTGTATTTGTATTGCTTCACTACAAGCAACCAAAGATATCCCAATTTATGCAAAAATAGTCAGGGAATTATGATTCAAGAAACTAGGGAGAAAGATAAAATATCCACAAATGATACATTTTATTGGTAAATTAGGAAATATTATAATGGTAAAAACTTGATTTTGGTGAAAGGTGGAGAAAAAGAAAGGAAAAGTGGGAATTTAAATGATTTTTCTCACACTTATCCTCATAAAATTTAGGTATTTTTTATAGAAGGTTTCTTCTTCTTATTGTGGATTAGTTGCAAGTCTGATATGATAGAATTGTTTCAAGCATCTAGACAATGTAATTTTGTTTCTTATTTTTCATTTTGAATAAAAGTATGATTTTTTATACGCGAAAAAATAATGGGGAAAATATTATTGAAAAATATCTTGATTCAAGAATTCTCATAGTAAAGATTCATATCAATAATTATTCAGTTCCTAATATACATATAGACTTAGAAACAACAATAAATATGATCACAAAAAGTATACTAAATGATCTGCAATTAGATAATATTTGTTACACAATAACTATTTTACAATTAATAGATAGATATACTCTTAAACTTGAAGGAGTGTTAGGAGATATTCTTGTTTCGTTAGATTCTTGGTAGTACCCAGTTGATTTTTGGTTTTAACATCTAAAACAAACATGGAAGATAATCCACTAATCTTAGTAAGACCATGGTTAACCACAACTAATTCATTTATTAGCTTTAAATCAAGGGATTTGACCATTTATAATGAGAATTAAGTAGAGAAGTTCACTTTATATACTCTAGAAAAAACAATCATGGAATTATAAAACATTGCATGAATAAGAGATGAAAACAATGATGAAATTGTGCAATTAGTCTTAGCACTTTCAAAAGCTATGAGTTTTATATAAGATATTGAAGAAAATCAAATTATTAATTTCATTGATGATTTAGATTTTGTCAATATCTTGGGGAGTAGTCTTATTTTACTCATATCTTGGACAAAAATTTTCAAGAAAATTGTACTATAGAAATTTTTTCATCATTATAGAATTCTATGGCACCTATAAATTATATGTCATAATCTAGTAGCACTCTTGTAGATATTAATCTAGGAAAAATTTAAATATCAATTATAATCTAGATGAACTGGACTATACTAATATGAGAGTAATAAATCCTAATCTGCATATGCATAATTTATACATTATGGAAAATTTCAATCCTATAAAAGAAACTCAAAGATGTATGAATCCTATTTTAAAAGAGATCATAAATGACTAACTACAAAAAAAAGTAAGATCACATACCCAATTTTTTAATAGCTAGTGGGTATCACCATTGGTGATCCAATCAGTTCTGTCCAATTCTACACAGTCTGGATTTAGCTTTATTAGTGTTAGTTGTTCAACAATGTCTGATGTGTCCAACAATAGTGGGAAGTATGGCCAAAGGAAGTCCACATTAAATAATGGCTGTAGGCCAAGGAATGGGGGAATGTTGAGCTTGAAAGTGTTGTATCCCACAACCTTAATGATGGTGTAAGACCCATATTAGAGTGGTCAAAGCTTTTGATGGGATTTGGAAAGGCATTCATTTTGCAAATGAAACCAAACTTTGTTGCCTACCTAGAGTGTATGTGGCATCTGATACGTTGTTTATACTTGGCATTAGCTTTATCCAAGATGTTGTCAACCTGCTAGAGGATGTGCTGGATGCGTTCAATAAACCTAGTTGCTTTATCAGCCTCATACTGTACATGTGTAAATTCTGTGTAGTTAGTCGCATGAGGCATGGCAACATTAATCAGACACAATGGTTGAAATCCTAGACCCATTTGAAAGGGACTATGTCTAGTCAGGCTATGGGGAGCTATGTTATAACTATGTTGCACATAAGGAAGGCTCTCATCCCAGGTTTGTGGATGCTTGGATTTGTACATGCATAGTATGTGCACTATCATCCTATTGATGAACTTTGTCTAGCCAAACTAGGACTAGAGATTTGACCAAAATGTGCTCAAGAACCTGTTATCCTGATCGGATATAATAGTCTACGAGATCCCAAAATGTACCCACACTCATTTAAATAAGAGTTTGGCAGTATCTTCTACTATGATACTCTTCTTGCAGGCAACCAATACAACCATCTTAGAAAATCTATCCACGACCACAAATACATAGTCATCAGAATGTTTGGTAGAAGGAAGGTGAGAGAAATAGTCCATGGGGATGGATTCCCAGGGCTAACTAGGAGTAGGTAGACGAGTGTACAAGACTTGCTTCTTAATGGTCATCTTGGCAATGGCACAAGTAGTGTAGGATCTAATAAATTTTCCAACATCATGTTAAAGTTTTGGCTAACTAATGCCACAGTTTTCTCCACACTAAAGTGTCTTATAACACGATTATATTACACCTCCCAAATCAGCTTGCCACACTCGATTGAAGGAACACAAAGGTTACCCATGTAGCATAATAATGTGTCCCAGAGGTGGAAGTATAGTACTTTATTTCAATCCACTAGCATCTGGTACGTTGTTGCGATTTTGGATCATGTTTTTGTAGTTGCGGCCATCCAGAGGTCTTGTGCCCATCGTAAATGACATTTTTTGAAAAACATGCCAAGGGTAGCTCATAGTCCATGGGTAAGGGCTTACTAGGATTTTTTGTTTTCCTCATATAAATATTTTTAAGATGGTATTGTGTATACCACAAAGAGATTATATGGCCGAATTACGACCCCGGGAAGTTGACATTCCAACTAACCCCAACAGGGCTCACTAACATTTGGCAATTCATATCCTAAGGTTAGCTTTTGGATGTTTATGTCTTTCTATTGTTTCTAAATAATAAAAATTCCTTTGTGCCTCATTGAAATATAGTTCATAATGCATGTATTCACCACATCTATTCTCAAAGATAAGCTACCATTTCCCTAGCTAGTTTATTTTCATTCTACATGTAAAAATTTTGAGTATTTGTTGTTAATTAATTGAAGTTCAATTTTCATTGTAGATCCAAGTTTCTGTTTAAGTTTATATTTCATTTTGTTCCTGCATAAATATGGATCATAATTCTTATAGATGATATTTTTCGCAATGAGCATTTGCTTGCAATTTCTACCAAAACTCCTTGGTTTATAGATATAGCTAACCATTTGGATATAAGAATGTTACCTCAAAATTTTCTGACTAAAGAAAAACAAAGTACCATTAGGTTTAGTGCCACATATTCTTTGATTAGTGGATATCCTTTTCATGTTGAACCTGATCTAGTTATTTAGAGGTGTGTGAGACAAGATGAAGTGTTTGATATATTAAAAGCATGACATGATAAGCCATGTGGAGGTGATTTAGTTGACAAGAGAACCACATACAAAATATTCTGTTCAAGGTATTATTGGCCTCCTCTTTTTAGATATTCCAAGAAATATGTCATAAGTTGTGATAGTTGTTACCGAATGGGTAGAAGCTAAACCTCTTCTTTATTTTACTTAAAAAAATGTTGTAGTTTTTTTATTTGAGGACATATTTACTCATTTTGGCATCCCTAAATAATTTTTTTATAGATCAAGGTACTTAGTTAACATCAAATATTATTCAAAGTATCGTATAAAAATATATTATTAAGAACCATAATTCTTCCCATACCATCCACAAGCCAATGGGAAAGTGAAATCAATAAACACATTTCTTGAATCCATCTTAATCAACGCATTCCATTTGCATCATAAATATGGGAAAACGGGCTTCCAAATGCACTTTAGGTATATTTAACTATATGGAGGAATACCACCAGGTATACACTATATGAGCTCATATATGGAAAAAATGGTTTGCTTCCCATTGAGTTCTAAGTAAATACCTTTAGGACAACAATCAAACTAGGATTGTATCTATTAGAAACTTAGTAGAAAAGGTTAGCACAACTCAATGAATTGGATGAGATATGACAATATGTAATTTAGTAAACTAGCATTGGCGAACAACAAACAATGAAATAGCATGATAAGTTAATCCAAAAGAATAAATTCAAACTAGGTGATTGGGCTCTTCTACTTGGCCCAGATACAAAAATTTTAAAGGAAAGCTCCAAATTCACTAGTTAGGGTCATGTGAGATATAGAAAATTTTTCATAATGTATTAATCAAAATCAATATTATTGATGAAGAGGGAATTTGTTTTCTAGTAAATGGGCATAGATCAAGATTATATCAAAATTGTTTAAAAAATAAAGACTTTGTTCACAATTTGCTTCAACAATCAATGATGGAGAGGGTTAGTAAGGGGAAATATTCCCCTACTCCTAGTTCAAATTTATTTTTCTTTTTGTGAAAAGAAAACAATTATTAAAAAGTGAAAAAATATAAAAAAAAAAAAAATAAAAAAATAAAAAAGATAATAGTGAAAACCCGTTTACTAGCACAACTATGCATGAGTTTTGTTTCAAAACCAATAATTTGTTAAACATAATTCAATATTTTTGAACTTCAATTTTTATTTGCAGAAAATAAAGTTCTTTTTCAGAGATTAGTGTAGGAAATCAACTTTTTGCAGTAGCCAATTAATAATAGTTTTTATAATGTTCAAAATTGATTCAAAGTTTCATAGTTTCATCATTGAGATTTTGTTCAAATTAGTTCCAACAACTTCAGCTAAATCCAAATTTTATTTATTAAATGGGTGTTACAACAACTTGATTTCAATAATTTCAGACTTTCTGAGTTACGTCAAGTTTCGATAGCTACTCAACATTTCTTGCACATGTTTTTGAAAAATTAACTTGTTTTTTGGAAAAAAAAAATGCCATGATATTAACATCATGCATCATGTCATGAAACTCATCGCCTGTGATTTTTTTTATATTTCCATTTGTGTTTTTAATCAATGGCTTCTAAGGTTTTTTAGAGTTGCGCTTTAAGAAAAATTAAGGATTAGTGCCAACATTCAAAAATCAAATTCTTTCTCTAGATTCAAACGCATAATAAATTTGTTGTTATAGGTAAACCAAAGGTTAATACAATTTTAAATTATGTTTATAATAAGAATGATAGAATATAAGAAATATTGGACAAAGTATTTTGATATCGCCTATAATTCTTACTTCTGAAACCTATACTCCATATTATTAACTCATGATTTAACATACCGAATAATGATTTAATATGCAGTGTTGAAATCATATTTCAACATGCATTCTCCAAACATGTTAATTGGGCCAATATCTCCTAAGATATGATTCAATCATTGATCAACATTTCCACAATTTAAGTAATTCCTTGAGAATCGGCATGATTGTTCTCATCATTAGTCCATGAGATTGATTATACTTGGAAGTCTCGTAATTTACTCTTCCATTCCATTTGGGAAATGAAATTATGTGATTCCCATTTTCAATCTTTTCCACTTTGTGGTGAGAGTAATTTTGAGAGCTAACTTCCTCAATATTAAATACTGAACATGGAACCTATTAGAAAATATAAACCATCCATCATATAAATTCTCAAGGATTATTCATGATGTTAGAAATGGATTGGAAAAATAGGTTGGATTTCATTTCTCCATAAATTTCAAGGTTATGATAGTGAAGTAACTAGGGTGTTTGTTGAGTAAATCAAATAGATTCAACCACAAGTTGGAGATGTCTAGTTGAAACTATCAAAATCCTTCAATACATAAGCTATAAAATTGTCACTTAATAGAGAAACTTGGTTTAAGAATTAGAAAATAAGAGAAGTATGGAAGAATTTTCTTAAGGATCCTGTTTAGGTGAAGAATTTGAACAAAGGGATATTAGCCACAACACTTAAAAATAATTGGAAATATTTATTGTTTATGTTTAAAAAATACATGACTTTGAAGGTAGGTATGGTCCCAGATATTTTTACCACCTCTGGCTATTAATACATTTTATTAAAGGGCACAAAATTCATTTTCCATTTTTCCTACTTAACAGTTTGAAGAAAATGCCTCTTAGTCTAAACATAGCTCTAAAAATCTAGAGAGGATCTTATATCATTTTGGGATAGTGAAAATACTAGTTTAAGCCAAGATACAACAACAAAATTACAATTGGAAGGAATTATTAGTGCGAAATCATTTTATAGAAGCACCTATAAAGTAATAGATTCAGGGTTTGAAGTGTAAAAAAGTGAAAACTAGGGTTTCTAAAGCATAAAGTTTGAACCCTGAACCCGAAGATTCCAAAGAGCAAATAGAGGAAGAGGTTAGTGTTTCAAACCTTAAACCAAAAAAAACCAATGGATGACTATGGGGTAAGAAAACATAAGAAGAGGTTAGGGTTTCGAACCTTGAACCAAGAAAATAGAGAGGATGGCCATAAGGTAAGAAAAAAAGGAACCATGAGGTAAGAAAATAGAGGAACTGTAAAATAGGAAGATAGAGAAACTATGAGATAAGAAGAGGAAATTGAAAAATATGAAACCCTAGCACAAAAATTAAGAAAAATGTTAAAATCATACCAAGAAATAAGAGGGAGGTTTTAACTGAAACACAGAGAGATACAAGGATGATCTAGGGGATCAAAAGTACGTTGTAAATTAAAGTGCTCAAAACATCCTGAAGCTAGTGCCAAATCATAGATCTTGTCATTTTGATTCCAACAAACCTTGAATCGCATCAATCTGAC
This sequence comes from Pinus taeda, assembly GCA_000404065.3. Classification (NCBI taxonomy): domain Eukaryota; kingdom Viridiplantae; phylum Streptophyta; class Pinopsida; order Pinales; family Pinaceae; genus Pinus; species Pinus taeda. The sequence continues at coordinate 161,173 of APFE030252700.1, read as the reverse complement.
ATTATATGACGAAGTTATTGTGTTTTGAAGTTTTTGGAAAACAAGAAATAAAGTCAACTTGCAGGGTTTATTGGGTAGTGTACGGATACCACATGGCAATCTGTATGATGATGTCATGTTGATTTCAGCAGGCTGACTTAGCAGTATGGTTTTTAAACTGGCCGGTCGTAAGCTGACACATAGCATTCATTTATTGGACAATAGTGAGTGAATTAGGTTTGGACAATTAGTCCAGTAATTGGGTGACATGTGGCCCAATCACTAGATGTCATGTGGCACCCTAGATTGGACCAACATTATTGGGGCTAACTGACCAGCCTCCATGACAATCAAACTCAAGACCTCCGGCAACATAATTCACTACTCCAACATTGAACCACAAAGTACGATTTGATAATCATAGTTGGTAGGCCATATTTAAATTTTATTTTTGCAGACATTGGGGGGAGGGTATAGAGTGTTCAAGTGTGAGTATGGTTTGTAATGTGATTAATGGAAAATGGTGGGAGGGTTGAGGTGCATGGAACCCTTCCCATGCCTCATCCCATGGTTTCAATAACAATGAAACCACCCATGAAAGGAGTCATAGATATGGCAGAATGTGCGGAGAGATAAGGGCTTGGCACTAGGATCAGAGCGGGGGCTAAGGTACTGTTGATGCCTCGAAAATCGCTGCAACAAAAATGGGGGTTAACCACCCGGTCCGGACCTTAAAGCAGCTCCTTTTCCGTTTGTTGTGGTGGCTCCGACTGGTTTAACTAGGTCCAGTTACCTTCTCCCTATTGCTATTGGTTTATGATGTATCTTTACCTACCAATAGACAGGGATATCAGATCACTTCTCCTTACTGATCAGGCAAGAGAATGACCCTTAAACTGATTTGGGTTCAGCCAAGCCACAACTAAAATTTTGCCTCTTTGAGGAGAGGACTTAAAAGAATGTAGAATTCTACTCTAAATAAAAGTTTATTCTATAATGCAAGCAAAAGAAACTAATCTAAATCCTATCTTAATTAGACAGATATAGATCTAACCCAACTAAGAGCAAGATAATTAAAATATTGGGATTTAAACATGTCTTGCTTATAATGAATATCTAGTTAATGAAGTAGTTCAATTAACTGATATTATGGTTACCAAAACACATCCTATTGAGACCTCTTAACTGAAATAATAAACCAACAACATTCAGGAAGTAGTTCACAAAAATGATATTAATTATCAAATCAGTAAATCCAATAATTGAATAATGACATGTGGAAATAGTTCACAACACATTACCATTCAATAAATCAGTTTTATAAGACAGATTTCTGAGTAAATAGTTACTCAGAAATCAGATTTTAATTCATAAGAGCAGAGATACATAATAACAACATTGAGACAAATTAACCCATATTGACAATAGTGCACAAACATGAATAAACTAAGACATTCCTGTTACCATAAAAATGAAACTGATATTTGAAACAGTAGTATTAGAAATACCAATTTATTGCATCCATTTCTCTGATCTTGGTCTCCAACAGTCCTTTACATTGCTTGAACTTCCGCCTTCAAAACTAGAGCCACAATAGTGCAAACTGTGCCCCTCATACATAATTCAAGATACAATGGAAAAATTCTCAATAATCCCCAGATCTGAGATTTTTTTTCCTCTCTCCTACAACTCTAAATTCCTATTACAGTAGTGCTTTTAGAAGTCTCAAATTGCAGAGGAGAGCAGCCTCCCATATTACATTCTGCAATCTATTATTTATAATATTTGTGAAGGAATTTTGGAGAGGAGAGTTTATTGAAGAGAGATCTAACAAATCCAATTTTATTTGCTCCAAAAATTCTAATCTTCAATTGCTGGAGCATTCTCATTGACTGAGATCTTTTTCTCCACATTTCTTCCACTATTTTCCTGCAAAAAGAAATCAAAATAAATTAAGATGCAACAATAAAATCAAAATGGCATTGCTGGCATTTAAATCAAATCCAATCAAATTCTATTTAGCTAAATAATTGAAATAAAATATAAGCTCTCTATTGATGCCTAGGATGATTTAATTGGCCAAGAATATCATTACGAGTGAATCTGCAATTAGAAGAGTGTTGGACAAATGAAAAATAAAACTCAGAAAATTGATTTTGTTTTCAAAATTCAGAGCTTGATCTTCTGCTTGATTTTTGACCCAATAAATGACCAAGTCTGTTAGTGAAACCTCCTCAGAAATATTCTCCTTGATTTTATCTTTCCAATGAGCCGTCCTGGGCCTCATTTGGCCAAGTATAACTCAATCTATGAGCTTCCAAAGTTGATGGAACAAATCTAGCATGAATCTGGAAATTCTATTTGCTGGGCTAAAAATCAAAATTTTAATTAAAAATTAAATCCTAAATTAGAATTCTAATTATATAATAATTAATTCTAATTAATTTTAATTATGAACTAAACTAATTAATTAATAACTATTTATTAATCTAACTAACTAATTAAAATATAATTAACTATTTATAAACTAATTAATTTAAATAATAATTAAATTTTAATTTAATTAACTTAATTAATTTTAATATTAATTAATTAATTAATATATAATTATTATTATAAAATATTAACTTTAATATTAAAATTATTTATCATATTATATTAATACTACCCCATTAGCCCATTTCCTTCTAACTTTTTCATACGAATAAGTTGAAACAAAACATGACTTTTTTAAAAACTTGGTTAATGCCCCTTTCCCCTTTGACTTTTCGCAATCGGGGAATCGGGGATATGGAGGTTCTCAAACTTTGAGACATTGAAAATTTTCCGATCCGATCTCCTGATCGGGTAATAAAAAATTCTTTTAATATTAAATCAAACTAACTTACCATGTACGTGTAAGTCTTGAAATGCTTCAATGCCTTTTCGTAATTAGGGAAGTGTGGTGTCGGGGTTTTTGTTAAATAGGTTGTGCTTAAATCCTCCGATCCGATTAAAAGCCCCGATGCGATGGGAATAATTTTTTATTATATGTTTTTTTTTAATTTTAATTTAATTAAATTAATTATATTTAATATATTTAATTAATTTAAAATTTAATTTTAAATATCAATTTTTATTTTGGTTTTATTTTTATGAATTTAAGTTTCTAAACTACAGTTACTTTGCAAATAAAAATAAACTACAGCCACTTCGATGCTTTGGGTTTTGGAAATTAATAATTAATTTGGAAATTTGAGTGAATTTCTAAAATCTCGTTGCTTCACAATTTGACTGTATAAATTAAAAAAACGAAAAAAATGTTAGTGAGAACTAACTAGGGGTTAATATTTAAAATAAATACATTATTGAACTAATTTATTTACACAATGCAATATTGTACATTTTATTCATTTTTAACCCAGGCTACATAAATAATGAGACTTTCAAAAGAGTGTTGTTTTTCAAATCAGTTGACAAAATGAAGCAAAACAAGCGTCAATGAGAAGCTTATAAAAAATCAATTACTAACAAAGAAATCAAAACAAGAATACAAAGAAAATGAAAAATTAACAAATGCGTAGGGCAATCAACTAAATAAAAATCCAAAAAGGTGTTTAGTCAAATTTTTTTTATAGAAAAGGTCCCCATTATTGATGTGTTCACTTCAAAAATGGGGGGGTTGTGTTTTTACCACAATAATGGCGACACACGGGAGAAGAACCAGTTATCTCTATTTGATATGAATGAGATTTTCCTAAAATTAAAGTAAAAGTAATTAAAGAAGAGAGAATTATGTTTTAAATGCTTGACTAGGTTCATTAGTCTGAATAAAAGCTAGAATCATCTAACTGTAATTTTTCTTAAAATTTCTCATAAATTAAAATATTTCGAAACTCTATATCAGTCATTAATTAGTTGTAGAGATAAAGCAGGGGTCACTTTACAGCTTAGCTTTTAGAATATACTCATTTGTCACAGGTAGAGCAACTGCTGCCAGCAAACATCTATAGTCTCGGCAGGGTTACCTTTTTAATCATCAATGATTCAGAATCCCATCTCTTCAAGAATTATTGAACTAGAGATAAATCCATCAATCTATGTTTCTTTTTTATTTTTATTTTATTTTTTATTTTTTTTATTTTTTAAGTAAATCTTTAAAAGCCATTGTCCTGGTATGGTAGCCAGATAGTTGGCAATGCCATTTACTAGTTAAAATTGGACTGAATAAGCTGGCTCGTGATGAGACCCCTTGTCGTATAATTGTTTGCAATCATAAGCCATTACCCTGGTTTGTTTAGCAGTGTTGGTAATGTCAGCCTAATTTTTCCCTTATGATCATGGTAAGCAGGCTCATGATGAGACCTCTTATCTTTTAAGTTTTTGAATATATTTTTGGATTACACTCTAGAAAGATAAGAATTTCTGGGACAGGGAGGATCATTAACTCCTTAAGAGTTAAAAATGACAATTTCAGAGTTAAAGGTGCTTTGCTGTAAAGTGTCTTCACTTGGTTAAAAATAACTTTTCTTGACTGATAAGAGGATTTTGAAAGATCTTAATAGAATTTTGAAATCTCAAAATGATTACAATTTTGATGAAAACGAAATTTCTCTAGATTTTATGATACTTTGCCAACTTCTCTTGATTGGTAATCTCTTCCTTAAGTATGTCTACCTTTATAATAAGAAAATCAAACTTCACTAAGAGATTTAAGAAAACGCTAATAGGTGACTATTAACAATTTTTCTCCATGTATGCTGACCATTGTTAGGTAACAAGTAGGCCTTCCATATAAATAATGGAAAAGTTACCAAAATCAAAATTGAAAACCAAAGTAAAAGAATTCTTATGCTAAAATGAGAAAGAAATCAGTAAACAAAAGTAAAAAAGAAAAAAAAAATCTTAAGAATGGAAATGAAAATCTTAGTTTCGAAAGATAAACTCAAACAAGAATGTTTATACCAGTGTCTCAACAATATGAAGAAAAAGAAAGTAATCGCGTAACCATTTCTTCTTATGTCGAGATTTAGAAAAATCATACCTTGCAGGGTTGTAAATGCTTTAGGCCTTTTGGATAGCAGTGACGATAAAATTCAGCCATAATGAAAACTTTCTATCTGATATCAATCTTCTTGTTTCAAAGCATCATCTTGATCATTCTCTAATAAAATGAATGCTTAAATAAACAAATTAAAGGTTCAGAAACTTCCTGGTGTAGCTGTTTTGGCAAAGATTATCATTGCTTCTTGAAATAAAGCCAGGAGAAGAGTATAAGACCTCAAAAATTTGATTCGGCAGAGGATTGAAAGTTTCAAATGGAAAACATTGGATAATTTCTTTTGATCTTACTTGAAAGGTATCAGTCTCCAAATTAGCTGACTTCTTATTAACATTAAAAACATGAAGAAGTCAAACTAACCAAAATCTTGTAACCCAAAATCATTATTTATTTTATTTAAACTAAAGCAAGCAGTAAAATGTAAAATGGAATGCTTAGTGCTCAGGGGAGTTGAAATTAAAACAAATGCATCAGAAATGAGAATGAGAATTTGCAGTAACGAATGTTTCTCAAAATATTATAAGTTTCATATAAACTCCATGATTTTATAAATTGTCCAGAATCAAGACCAAATCCAAGATAATAAAATTTAAATATGAAGATAGAGAGGTCTTGAATTCCATTTTTTAATTATGGAATTATATATTTAAAACTAAAATGTATGAGAAATTGAAATGATTTTTGTGTGCTGCAAATTTATCATCAATTGCTTTTTTCCCATAGTGGTTACCCAAGCTCGCTTTTAAACTAACAAATCGCCATATCAGATGATTCACATCACATGTTTCTTCACCATGTTTCAAGTTTAATTTGCAAGACTTCACTTTTGTTACTATGCCATATATTTATTAAATCTTAATGGCTTAGAGGCATGCATTGGAAGCTATCGTATCGAAGATTGCAATGGAAAATTGTCGATTAAGAACATGCGATGAGAACATGTGCGATGAAATGAAGCGATTGCATCATTAAGAAATGTTATATCAGGGATCGGGGACAATTATGTCACAAATTGCACATCGCACACCGTATCTCGCGATTTTTATTTTGCACATTGCACATTGCACATTGCACATTGCACATTGCGCATTGCAAATTTGGAATAGTGATATGGCCATAAATAAAAATGAAAGGAAGCGATTGCGATATCGGTGATGCGATGGATGATGTAAATCAGCTATCAGCAATCTTAAGCACCCGATGTAATACAATATGATTGTTGCAATACCCATATGCGATGAATGAGGTGGCTAATTGGCCATCACGATCGGCAATCTTAAGGGAACGATATAACCATTCTCAATATGCTGATATGTGATGAAGAGTGGACCTGATAATTTTATGATGAAAATTTGATAGCATATCGGATCTGAGACATCGCTCCTTTTAAAGTTATGCTCCTACTATTATTTCGATTGAACGGACGCGATATTTTTTATGAATTTGATTTCAATTTCATATCGGGTCTGGAATTATGTGGTCATCGCAATATCGGTAAAGCCGTTTATCGGAGATCAGCATTTCATGATAATGGAATTATATTCAACTGCAAACCTCTGATATGCGAAATGTGATATGACATATGAGCGAAGTAATACATCAGCGATCTTTTATTAAACAATTTGTTATCAAAAGAAATGCTAAGAACTACTTCCGATGAAATCTTATGATGCGAATGGTCTTATGATATTCCTTGAAATTTCAATTGGGTTTTCTAAGTGAATAAAAGCAAAGTTAAAAATGCTTAAATTCTAATGAATCAAAAGTAAATTTCCCTGAACCTGTTGCAAATTTGAAATGGATTTACTGCTTACTTCAAGTTTTTGAAAACAAGTGAAAACCTGTAAATAAAACATAACACGAATCAAAAATAAACTGAGGAAAAGAGAAACTAATAAGAGATGAGGACGAACTTGTAAATGCATACCTCGAAGGAAATTGTCTGCAGATTTTACCTTATGAATCTTCAAATTCTTCCGTTGATTTATCAAAATTTTGACTTTGTTCAAAATCATCTCATCATTTATTCTAAATCTAAGTGTGCAATCAGCCTAAATAACATCTGTTTATTCATGTTCAGAAAATATAAACTTTACCAGAAATAAATATAAAAATAGATTTCCCTTTTGAATTGAAACAACAATTTATTATCTCTGCTCATTTTGAATTAACTTGAGAGAAATCTGTATTTTTATAGTGACTGTTTAATAATGCCTTTATTAAATAAATATGATGTGTATTGCAGCATCAAATAATCAACTAAAGATCAGAATGGGATAAAGCCACTAACTGTGGAAAAATGTTAAAACAACTTTGAATGTGTGCACTTATCAAAATGGACATCCTTAAGGTTCGCTTTTAGCAAATTCCGAGGAAGATAATATGAACTTCATATGATTACCGTGAAAGGTTAGACTAACTAATAATGATGGAATTAGAATTAAGCTTATCATAGACAGTCATACATTTCATGGGATAATGGGGTCATGAATCTTTTATATCCTCAAATCCTTACCATATAAATTTCAAAAGAAAATCTTAGAAGGAAATCCTGAAATGAAGAAAAGTGGCTTTGAGGCAATGGATGTCAAGTGCAACTTTTAATTGAATTTAATCAACAAAATTTTCAAAATAGACAAAGTAGAGGTATTGCTGTAAGAAATTTAAAAAAAAGGAGAGCAAGAATTTAAAATTTTCTTATAGGAAAATGTTTTCACTGAACATGTATGAGAAGGGTTGATTGTTTTGTTTTATTTTTTTCATCTACAAAACTGTTGAAAACAAATTAACTACATAAAACAAACTAAAGTAATTCTACTCCTATTCTAACCATATACATGAAAATGACTAGGTATAGTCATATTTTCAGTGTAACCATTCTCTCATTTTTATTCCTACATGTATGTACAATTCAAATGTTAGTAATAAAAATACAAATCTAAATAAACTAAGGAAAATAAATATGAAATCAGAATGTATAGTTATTGTTAGCATCTTAATTAAAACCTCTTTCTCTTGAAATTTCCTTTTCAATTGAATACCAATTGGATCATAGAAATCTAGATGGGTTTCTATTAAAAATTGGAAAATGTTCAAAGGAAGAGATAACAGGCCAGATTGTGAAGATGAGCTTTTCAATTCAAAGGCCTGGAAAAAATTGTTAGTGTTATATACAAATGTTAAATTATTAACAATCTCCCATGAAGTAAAAGTTTTCAAATATTTCCAAATGAATTAATGAAGAATGAATGGAAATCTGTTAAATACAATTGAAAATTATTAATTGAATTAAAGTGTTGGCCAGATTGTAAAAATATATCCTCTAGTTGAGATTGTCTTTGAGTAAATAGAAGCTTTTGATAAGAAATGAACATCAATTGATATTGACATGTTAACAACTTTTGATGTTCATGGTTATAACATGAAACTTCAATTTCCCATTAAAGCAATTCATCAATTGAGTGTTTGCCAGTAAGGTGCTCAATATGGCAGCATAAAGTGTTAAAATTCTGAAAAATAAAATCAAAATATAAATCTAAATTTAAACAAAATAAGTGTGAAAGAAAAACTAAAATCAAATCACTATTTTTACAACTAATGTTACAGCACAATTGGAATTGTTTTGAAATGATTTCTTTTTCACAAGGATTGGCCAAAATTATGGAATTTGAGTAATTTCGAATTTCCACTTGTGAACTAGAAAACGAATTATGATTATGAGTAGAAATGAGAGCTTGATTATGATATGAATCATAGATTGGAATATTTTTTTGAATGGTGAAATCATGAAGATAATTTGTTACTCTAAAATCAGGATAGGTTGGAATAATTTCTAAATTGAAATGTTCCTCATCCTCAAATGTTATTTGAATTTTATCATGAGGATTTTCTTCAGAAAAATTGAAATCAACATCCTCAATATCAGAGTAATTATCATAAATGACCTCACAAGATTCTCTAGAATTCCTTTCGATCTTATCCAATATATCAAAACAAGGAGGAACAAGAATTTCATGTTCATTAATGGCAAAAGAATGATCATTAATTGCTTTTCTATCTTGATAAAAACTTAATGGTAATTCATTTAGATCAGCCTCTGTATTTTCTGAAATATCATTAATACCAAGAGGGGAAAATTACCATCATTAAAAATATCAGGATAAAGGGAAAAATGTGAACCTGAAACAATGTATTTAAAATTGGCTCTGTTTGAGAACTCTTGTGCATTATGCTCATTGTAAATTTCAGATTGTAAATCATTCCTTTGTATGCTCATGCTTTCTTGAAGAAGGTTGCTTTGCTGCTCTGATTTTGGCATTTGCTCATCATGGAAAAATTTAGAAATTTGTACAGCAGTTTGCATGCTATTATTTACCTTGATTGCTGCTTGTACTTGCTGATTTGCGATCTGATTTTCTGAATTGGCCGCAGAGTAATTTTCAGGTTCCAAGGCAGCTCTTTCTCCAAAATTGTTGATGATGTCTTCTTGCATTTGAATAGAAATATTTTTCAAGCTTTGTGAAACCACTTCATCACAATTTATTTGCACATCCATATTGGAACTGTCATTTATGTTAGAAGGGGATGAAACAAAACTTGAACTAATTTCATATGGATTGAGAATGGGAGGAAGAGAAAAAATATATTCAAACCAATCTAGTGATTCTTCTTCTGTAGGTTTATCATCATCTTTAAATCTTAAACAATTCAAGTGAAATCGAATATTAAAATCATTAACAGACTCATTTTCAAACCTTCGTAGATATTCGATTTCATCACATACCTGTTCATAATCGTAGCCGTCAAATTTACAAATGAAAATTGAAACAAATTGATCCCAGCTGTGGATTAAGGCAACTGGAAGAGTTTTACACCAGTTTCTGGCTTTTGCCACAAATGTAAGAGTAAAGATTCTGCATAAGATGCCTTCATCAATTCCTTGAAAATCATAATTTGAAACGTTTTGAATAAATTGAAAGACATGATTAAAAGCAGAAGAATTTCCCTTACCATAAATTTTACCTGAGACAAGAGTCTTACCACTTCAAGTGGAGTACTGGAGGATGCGCGTCCATGGATACAACTCCAAATTGGAAGTTTAAGAGGAGCCATCACAATAAATAAAATATTAAAATTGAAAAGACTCCAATAGACAAAAAGTCTCAGGTCCTCCTTCTAGCGCCAAAAATGTTGATGCCTCGAAAATCGTTGCAACAACAATGGGGGATAACCACCTTGTCCGGACCTTAAAGCAGCTCTTTTTCTGTTTGGTGTGGTGGCTCCGACTGGTTTAACTAGGTCCAGTTTCCTTCTCCCTATTGCTATTGGTTTATGATGTATCTTTACCTACCAATAGACAGGGATATCAGATCACTTCTCCTTGTTGATCAGGCAAGAGAATGACCTTTAAGCTGATTTGGGTTCAGCCAAGCCAAAACTAAAATTTTGCCTCTTTGAGGAGAGGACTTAAAAGAATGTAGAATTTTACTCTAAATGCAAGTTTATTCTATAATGCAAGCAAAAGAAACTAATCTAAATCCTATCTTAATTAGGCAGATATAGATCTAACCCAACTAAGAGCAAGATAATTAAAATATTGGGATTTAAACAGGTCTTGCTTATAATGAATATCTAGTTAATGAAGTAGTTCAATTAACTGATATTATGGTTACCAAAACACATCCTATTGAGACCTCTTAACTGAAATAATAAACCAACAACATTCAGGAAGTAGTTCACAAAAATGATATTAATTATCAAATCAGTAAATCCAATAATTGAATAATGACATGTGGAAATAGTTCACAACACATTACCATTCAATAAATTAGTTTTATAAGACAGATTTATGAGTAAATAGTTACTCAGAAATCAGATTTTAATTCATAAGAGCAGAGATACATAATAACAACATTGAGACAAATTACCCATATTGACAATAGTGCACAAACATGAATAAACTGAGACATTCCTGTTACCATAAAAATGAAACTGATATTTGAAACAGTAGTATTAGAAATACCAATTTATTGCATCCATTTCTTTGATCTTGGTCTCCAACAGTCTTTTACATTGCTTGAACTTCTGCCTTCAAAACTAGAGCCACAATAGTGCAAACTCTGCCCCTCATACATAATTCAAGATAAAAAGGAAAAATCCTCAATAATCCCCAGATATGAGATTTTTTTCCTCTCTCCTACAACTCTAAATTCCTATTACAGTAGTGCTTTTAGAAGTCTCAAATTGCAGAGGAGAGCAACCTCCCATATTACATTCTGCAATCTATTATTTATAATATTTGTGAAGGAATTTTGGAGAGGAGAGTTTATTGAAGAGAGATCTACCAAATCCAATTTTATTTGCTCCAAAAATTCTAATCTTCAATTGTTGGATCATTTTCATTGACTCGGATCTTTTTCTCCACATTTCTTCCACTGTTTTCCTGCAAAAAGAAATCAAAATAAATTAAAATGCAACAATAAAATCAAAATGGCATTGCTGGCATTTAAATCAAATCCAATAAAATTCTATTTAACTAAATAATTGAAATAAAATATAAGCTCTCTATTGATACATGGGATGATTTAATTGGCCAAGAATATCATTACGAGTGAATCTGCAATTAGAAGAGGGTTGGACAAATGAAAAATAAAACTCAGAAAATTGATTTTGTTTTCAAAATTCGGAGCTTGATATTCTGCTTATTTTGACCCAATAAATGACCAAGTATGTTAGTGAAACCTCCTCAGAAATATTCTCCTTGATTTTATCTTTCCAATGAGCCATCCTGGGCCTCATTTGGCCAAGTATAACTCAATCTATGAGCTTCCAAAGTTGATGGATCAAATGTGGCATGAATCTGGAAATTCTATTGTTGGGCTAAAAATCAAAATGTTAATTAAAAATTAAATCCTAAATTAAAATTCTAATTATATAATAATTAATTCTAATTTAATTGTTAATTATGAACTAAACTAATTAATTAATAAACTATTTATTAATTTAACTAACTAATTAAAATATAATTAACTATTATAAAACTAATTAATTTAAATAATAATTAAATTTTAATTTAATTAACTTAATTAAATTTTAATATTAATTAAATTAATTAATATAAAATATATTATTATAAAATATTAATTTTAATATTAAATATTATTTATCATATTATATTAATGCTACTCCATTAGCCCATTTCCTTTTAACTTTTTCATACGAATGAGTTGAAACAAAACATGACTTTTTTAAAAACTTGGTTAATGCCCCTTTCCCTTTTGACTTTTCGCAATCGGGGAATCGGGGATATGGAGGTTCTCAAACTTTTGCACATTGAAAAGTTTCCGATCCGATCTCCCGATCGGATAATAATTTTTTTTTTTTAATATTAAATCAAACTAATTTACCATGTACGTGTAAGTCTTGAAATGCTTCAATGTCTTTTCATAATCGGGGAAGTGTGGTGTCAAGGCTTTTTTTAAATAGGTTGTACTTAAATCCTCCGATCCTATTAAAAGCCCCGATGCGATCAGAACAATTTTTTATTATATGTTTTTTTTTTTAAATTTTAATTTAATTAAATTAATTATATTAATATATTAATTAATTTAATTAATTTTAAATTAATTTTAAATATCAATTTTTATTTTGGTTTTATTTTTATGAATTTAAGTTTCTAAACTACAGTTACTTTGAAAATAAAAATAAACTATAGCCACTTCAATGCTTTGGGTTTTGAAAATTAATAATTAATTTGGAAATTGGAGTGAATTTCTAAAATATCGTTGCTTCATGATTTGACTGTATAAATTAAAAAAATGAAAAAAAATGTTAGTGAGAACTAACTAGGGGTTAATATTTAAAATAAATGCATTATTGAACTAATTTATTTACAAAATGCAATATTGTACATTTTACGCATTTTTAAACCAGGCTACATAAATAATCAGACTTTCAAAGGAGTGTTGTTTTTCAAACCAGTTGACCAAATGAAGCGAAACAAGCGTCAATGGGAAGCTTATAAAAAATCGATTACTAACAAAGCAATCAAAACAAGAATACAAAGAAAATGAAAAATTAACAAATGCGTAGGGCAATCAACTAAATAAAAATCCAAAAAGGTGTTTAGCCAAAAAATTTATAGAAAGGGTCCCCATTATTGATGTGTTCACTTCAAAAATGGGGGGGTTGTGTTTTTACCACAACAGGTACATGGCATATCTCCTACCCCCAAGGCTGACGACCATATGGAATTGAGGAAACAGGGGCATCAAGCTCAGAGGGGGCTTAATCCACATATTTGAAAAATGGTTAACCATTCTAGAATTTGCATTCGAGATGGCGAGTTTCGTGGGTCAAACCCATGACCTTCAGGATACCAAAAATTCTCCTTACCAATCTGCTAATGAGCAGTTTCATTTCTAGCTTTCCAGAGAGGACAACTTTGCATAACAGTTAGCAGGAAAATTGAGAAAGAGACCTAACTTGGCCATTTTTCAGCATTTTTAAGTATAGGAAGAGCTTACACAAGGGGTTTTTGGGTGTTTTGGACACAATGACAATGTTATTTTTGTGGTTTTAGCATTGTATGTTAATGTAATTTCACATTTTGGCATATAATTTAAAGGGCCACCATTGGAAGCTAGACCCAGAATGTAGCCCAGGAGGGGTGAACTCTGTCATCAAATTGTTGTGTTGTGATGTTGCTTTTGTATATTTTTAACTATTTAAATTTAGAAAATTTAACATAGTTTGTATGATTTTGCAATATTGATACATTTCCGATAACTCATAAACTAGCTTGTAAAACTTTACCTGAAACCTTCAATTTTAATTTCAGATTAGTTTGGTATTAGAGCATGGTTTTTGTGAAGGCTTGAAAGTTTTTGCAAGCATTTTTCTTGAATGATTACAAGGTCAAAATTGAAAACAGGAGAACGAATGCTTGAAGAACCAAAGCCTCAATTTGTTTCAACGGGGCCACAAAATCCCCAAGTTATGGCACATGAAGAAGGACAAGAATTAATGTGTGAAGATGGGAGAGCTTTTATAAAGGCTTTCTATGATATGTCTCAGATAGTGAAATTGTTGTACAATGAGATGACAGTAAGGATGCAAGGAGAAAGTTCTAATCAACCAAAAGGTAATGGTGGTGATGGGAGAAAAATCATATACCTCCTTCACCTCCTTCATCTCATAGACCTACTCCTCCTCCATCTCCAAAAGCACATTCTAAGTCTCCTTTGATTAAGCTTGATGTCAAGTTTGAATTTCCTATCTACAAAGGGGAAGTAAATGTTGAAAATTTGGATAATTGGGTTCGTCAAATTGAAGTCTATTGCATGATTCAAAATATTGATGATGATGTTAGAAATATCCAGCTTGATTCTCTTTGTTTAGAAGGTGAATCCCTCATCTGGTGGGAGGCCAAAACCGAATTAGAGATTTGAAGAATGTTCCTCAAAGAATGAAGTATGTGTTCATCAGATAATGTTCCTCAAGGGACTAGCAAGAAACCTTCTAAACATGGAGATAATACAAATGCTACTATCAAGAAAGAGGGAGAGAGACTTACATGTAAAAATTGTTCAAAATAAGGCAATGATGATGACCACTATTGGAAATTACATCTAGAAATGAGACCAAAGAAGTTCAATAAAAAGAGGAAACAAAATAATACTACTACAACTCAATAAGATCTAGGATCTGATACAAGTGATGAAACCAAAATCACAACCATGGGAATGAAAGGTGTAGCTTCTAACGCAAGTACTAGTTCTTATAGCAAGTTTGTTGAATATCAAAATGATAAAGAAAGAAGTGAGCTTTTCCATATCAGGGTCATTACAAAACGTACTAAGGTTGATACATTATTTGATAGTGGACCCCAAGGCAATCTTAGCTCTGAAGAAATTGTCAATAAACTTAATTTAGAAACTACCCCTCAAGCTAAACCTTACCCTTTAGGATGGGTACGTGATGATGGAGAACTACAAGTGACAAGAAAATGTAAAATCAAATTTGCTAACATTGCTAATTTATAGATGAGGTAAAGCTTGATGTTGTACCACTTGATATTTGCGAGATTGTTTTAGGGAGTCCATACTTTTATGACCAACAAGCCATATTCTATCACCATGATAACAAATATCATATTTTCAAAGATGGAGTTTAGTATAGTGTTAGATCACATCACAAGAAGATGAACTTATCTCCTGTTAGTGTTGGTTAGATGAAAAGGCTTGTAAATTCTAGTATGAATTTTTTTTTGTTGATGATTAAAGCTAAGGATACTGCTAAATCTAATCTTTCACAAGATGTGATTATAAAATCAAACATGAATTGTTTAAACTTGTTAACATTTATGACAATATGTTTCAGGAACCTAATGGGTTACCTCTAAAAAGAGGAATCCAACATGAGATTCACTTGCAGTAGGATGCACCACTTTCAAATATTGGCATGTATAGAATGGTAGTTTTGGAGAATGCAGAGATCAAGAAGCAAATTCAAGAGTTGCTTGACAACTGGGTCATCAAGCCCAAAACATCTCCTTCTTGGTATCCTATTTTCTTGGTTCCAAAGAAATATGTTATGTGTCGCATGTGCTTGGATTTTTGATCTTTGACCAAGATCACAATAAAGAATCGTTATCATCTTCCTCACATTGATGATTTTATAGATCAATTAAAGGAATTTGTTTACTTTACTAAGTTATATTTGAGAAGTGGTTATCATCAAGTAAGGATTGATAAAGACAATATTTGAAAAAGTGCTTTCAAAATAAAGCAAGGTTTATTTGAATGATTAATTATGACGTTTGTACTTTACAATGCACCTTGCACATTCATGAGGGTTATGAATGATATTTTGCAACCATTCCTTGATGAATTTGTTATAGTCGAATTAGATGATATTTTTATTTTCAGTAAGACTTGTGAAGAGTATGTCAAGCATGTGAAACGAGTTTTATTTGTCTTTAAAAAATAAAAGTTGTATTCAAAAATGTCTAAATGTGAATTTTGGAAAACCTCTTTGGTTTATTTGGGTCATATTATAGGAGGGAGTGAATTGATGATCGATACCTCAAAATTTGATGTTATTTTGAATTGGCCTCAACCCAACAATGTAACAGAAGTTAGGATATTTTTGGGAGTAGCCCAATATTGGAGAAAATCTATCACTAACTTCTCACTCATTGCATCACCATTACATTCTCTGACAAGTGTGAAAAAAGACTCTTGGTGGGGAGGAAAGCAACAAAAACACTTTGACACTTTGAAAAAGAAAATCAGTACGACACCCTTTCTAGCATTTCCAGATCTTAAGCAGCCATTTTAAATTCAAACCGATGCAAGTGAATAAGCTATGGGAGTAGTTTTGATGCAACATGGTAAGCCAATATGTTATCATTCTGAAACCTTTACCACTGCAATAATTAAATATCCAACTTATGATAAAGAGTTGTATTCTTTGGTACAAAGCGTGAAGAAATGGAAGCATTATTTGAAGGGTAAGGAAATTATTATTCATATTGACCATAAACCTTTGCAATATTTACACTCGCAAACCAAGCTAAAACAGGCTAGACATTTTAGGTGGATGGGATTCCTACAACAAGTTCATTTGGTAATCAAGTATAATAAAGGTATATACAACAAAGTTGCAGATATTTTATCAAGGCCTCTTGTTAATGCATTTATTATTCTTAAACATAACTCAATCCTGCATGAAAGTTATATTGAACAATATGCTCAAGATGAAGATTTTAAAGATGTTTATGCAACTTTGATTCAAGGAAATCATGTTGAAGAGTTGGATTATCATGTTCATAACAATTTGTTGTATCATCTTGGAAATTTATGTGTTCCATGGGATGAAAGTGTCAATGTAATAAGGGAATCCCACACTTCTCTTATTGTTGGCCACTTTGGTGTAAGAAAAAGAGTTGCTAAAATTTAGAGATGTTGTTATTGGCCTCGCATGAATGAAATTGTTTCAATATATGTGAAAGGATATTCCATGTGTGCTACTAGCAATCTAATTAATAGTAAATTAGGTTTGTATACTCCACTTCTTATCCCTTCTCATCCTTGGGAAATTATGTCTATAAATTTTTTTGGGGGACTACCAATGTCTAGAAGAGGTCATGATTATTTGTATGTTATTGTGGATCGTTTCAGAAAAATGTGTGTGTTGATTTCGTGCAAGAAATAGTTTATGGCTAAACAGATTGCTACCACTGATTTTCATTATATTATGAGAGTTTTGTCTTAGTGCATCATCTATCTTGTTCTCTTTACCTTTGATATGATTTATGTCAAAGTTGAACTCTCTAAGAATGGCTAACCACCTGGCTTGTCGAGCGTTTAATTATGATTGACTAAAGGGTATTTAAGGTTGATGTGGTATGTGGTTAGGATAAATTTATTGCCTAACAAGTAGTGCCTCCATAGCTTTAATGCATGTATGACTGTAGCCAGCTCCAAATCATACACTGCATAATTTATTTCATGACCCTTAAGCTTTCTGGATTCATAAGAAATTATTGAGTCCCCTTGTAAAAGTAATCCTCCTAATCCTTCCAAACTAGCATATATACACACTATGAACTCTTCAGTTGGGTCTGCGAGTTTCAAAATGGGAGTTGTAGTAAGTAACTGTTTAAGTTTATCAAAGCTTTGCTAATATTCTACAGTCCATTCATACTTGAATCCCTTCCTTTGTAACGAGGTGATGGGATGAGCTATCTTTGGAAAACATTCAATGAACGGCGGTAATAACCTACCAATCCCATAAAGGACTGGATAG
The DNA here is from genome assembly GCA_000404065.3 of Pinus taeda. Lineage (NCBI taxonomy): Eukaryota > Viridiplantae > Streptophyta > Pinopsida > Pinales > Pinaceae > Pinus > Pinus taeda. Next base: position 143,343 of record APFE030252700.1, on the reverse strand, counting down.
CATATACATCCTTCGGTACATGCGAGTTCACCATTTCCTCCACCTTCTCTAGATCCATGACCAACCCTTCTTTAGAAATAATATGCCCCAAGTACTTGGCATAGAAATGATTCTCCCTTAATGTTTGTAAAACCAATTTTAGATGCTCATTATGTTCCTCCTCATTCCGGGAGTATATTAAGATATCATCAATAAATACTAATACAAATATGTCTAGGAATTTGTTGAGTATGTTGTTCATTAAGCACATAAAAGTCAATGGGGCATTTGTAAGGCTGAAAGGCAATACAAAAAACTCACATTGTTTGTATCTAGTTCTGAATGATGTTTTGTGGACATCCTCTGGCATAATTTTGAGTTGATGATAACCGATTCTCAAGACAATCTTTGAGAACACAGTTTCCCCCCTTACTTGGTCAAATAAATCATCAATGCAGGGCAATGGGTACTTGTTTTTTATTGTTAACTTGTTCAGTGGGCGGTAGTCTATACACATCCTGAAGGTGACATCCTTCTTCTTAACAAACAACACTAGTTCTCCCTAGAGTGACACACTCGGTTTGATATATCCCTTGTCTATCAATTCTTGAAATTGCATTCTTAATTCCAGTAGTTTAGGTGGGCTCATTCAATAAGGAGCTCTAGACATTAGTGCTGCCACATGTATTAAATATATGGTGAAATCTATATCTCTATGTGGTGGTAAGCTAGGAGCTTCCTTCGGAAATGCATCTAGAAATTCCTTAATGACAGGTAAAGTATCCAAAGTCATTTATTGTCCTTGTTGTTTCCCTTCCTCCACTTACACTAAATATATCTGACATCCTTTCCGTACAATTTTTCATTTGCATTGCGGCAATTTGTCACATTCATACCGGCTTGAGCACTACTTGTATAATCTAGTTTCATCCTTGTTTCCTATACAACTTGTTGTTTTTATCAAATAGTTTATTATTGATACTTGATTTTCAAGCCAATCCATGAATATCATAATATTGTATGATCCTAAGCGAAGTACATTCAAATTTATTGTGTTTGCATAACCATGTAAATCTATAGGGCATTGCCTAACTTAAGTAGTTACCCTTCTCTTAGTTCCCGTGGCCAGCTATACTAACCACACAAAATTATATTTTATAGTTTTAAGAGAGCAATTTTCTATTATATGTGATCCAATATAACTCAAACTAACCCCAGGGTCAATTAAAACAGAAACAGGTTGGTTGAGGAGAATACCTTCAATTTCAATCATTATTGATTGATGTTCTGCCTATCAATCCACTAATGCCACGCTTATCTGGGGAATATTCTGGTAAATTTCACTCACCATGGCGGCCTCTTACACAGTCTAAAGATTGTGTATAGATTGAGGATTATGGGGATAGTCCCTCGGTAAATGAGGTTCACCACATCCCCAACATTTCAAAGGTTTTCTTTCTTTTCCTCCTCCAGTCTTCTTCCCATCTGAGTTCATTGTCTGTGATCCCACTTGAGACTGTGTCAGCGGGTTGTTATTTCCCTTGTTAAACTTTTCCGCACATGATCCTTCCCAAAAAATTTCAGGTATGCTAGTTTTTGTCGGTTTACACCAACACACATTTTACTTCTATCCTTGTTTGACCAAATTTTTAATTATCCCCTTTATTCCGGAACTATTGGTATCACAGTCTGGCATTTCTAGCTTCTTCATCCATGGTCTTTGGGTTATCAAACACGTTCCGCTCCCTAAATATGGTGGGTAAGCAATTCATAAAATATTGTACCTTAGTCTTTTCTTCCTTAATGTAAGGCACAAAATGCAACAAGTTGGTGAATTCTACCACAAATTAATCCATTGAAAGCTACCTAAACCGAAGTTCATGAAATTCCTTATCTCAGTCATTATAATATTGTTCACTTAAGTATCGGGTTTCGAATTGCTTCTAGAATTCTTCCCATGTCACCGTCCCTTATTCGAGAAAATGCACTCCTTTAGCTTCCTCCCACCAGAGTGTTACCTTACCCTCCAATTGATAGGTGGTCAATCTGGCCTTCAGATTGCTCCTCATACTCGTATACCTGAAAGTATTTGGTCATGTTTATCAACCATGATTCTAAATCTTCTTCTTTTTCCCAATCAAAGGTAGGGGTTTTGATATTTAGAAATTCTCCTTGTAGCTCAACTGGCTTCTCTTTCCTCTAATTCTGTGGATAAATTCAGTCAGTCTCCCCCCCACTTTCTGGAGGTTCCAACTCATTGCCCTCTTTTCCTGTTTTCTCTACTTCAGGTTCCACTCTATTGTGGTTGGATTTTTCCGTCAGTCCCCTGATCATTTTCTCTTGCTCGTCGCTGGCTTTCAGCGATCGTTCATTGCTACTTTTGAGCTGCACTGACTCTTGTTGCAGATTCTTTATAACTTCCAAGAATTTGGCATTTACTGGGGTCACCCCTTCTCCCAATTCAACGTACAAATCCCACTTCCAAGGTGATATGTAATTTCCTCATCCATTTCAGCGAGAAATTGTTGTATTTAAACAGATACTTACTCAATAGCTTTATTGTAAAGAGAATTTTTTATTATTTTTTTTTCAACTACTCATCCTCTTTGTATTTTTTATAGTAGGTGTGGGGCCCAATGGTGTAATTGGGCTTTGATACCATATGTAACATACCTTCAGTTCACACCCCTCTTTGTTTATACATGTATCATTATTTCTAATTAGGCTAAGTCACTATTGCGTTGTTATTCCCCATTCATTTTTAATGTAATGATTTTCCCTCTCATTTTTTTCCCATTCATTTTTAATGTAATGATTTTCCCTCTCATTTTTTCTACCATCCTTAGAATTGCACTATTTATTACATAGCAAATGGGAGTTCCATTCGTTATGCTATCACACTCCTTCCTTTCCATGATGTTCACAAACTTGACCTTTTTAGCATATATCGTACTTTGGATTTTTATCATAACTTCCTCCTTCATGAATTATGTCACACTTAAGATCTAATATAATATATAGTCCTCATCATGTATATCATACTACTTGGGATTTTTATAGTTTAACCATCATAATGTATGTCATAACTTTGGAATTTGGGGCTCCATGCAAGGGATTGGTTGATTCTTCCCAGTTGACTTTAATTTAATCATATCTCCACCCACCTAGCAGAATTGTAACCTTTCATTAACTTCAGGCCTACCTGCACTTGATAGCACGTCCTTTCATTTTCTGCGTGGACCATTGTGGTGTTGCCACCTATGTCGGGTCAGATGGGCACATGAGGGGTGGGTGGCATTCATTTTTGGTGGACGACTCCGATCGACTGAGGTTAATCAATGGATGAGATCCTTCCTCCCATGGAAACTTTACCCTATTCCTTCACATTGGGTTTTGCAACACTGAAATTTTCTTTGTGCCACCAAAAGAGGGTTTATCCTGAGAATCATTGCGCTCGCTGTAGTTCTGGAAACCTCTACCACCTATTTAGCTCGCGGTCAAGGCTAATTTATTTCCTAGTTCATCTTCTTTTGAGCTTAGCTTTGATTATTTTTCTTTACAGATATCTATTTGTCAATGTGCATTTAAGTTATTCGAATTGTTATGTTTGCAAGTGTGCGGTATGGCGTTGCTAGAGCGCTCGGCCACTTGAAAACCACGTTTTCTTCAGTCATTCCCACGATAATAAAACCCTCAGGTCCTGCGCCATTTTAATCTTTCCTACAGTTCCATTACTTTTGTTTATATGATTTTCAACATGAAATGTGCCATTTGCTTCCTTTGCTAATCTCTATTTGATTTCGTGGTTGTAGGAAAGAGGGGACGATTGTGGACGATTGGGCTTGGGATTATGGCCGTGTCATGTTCACTCCACTGCTACAGGAATGTTGACCCTGTTACCCCTTTTTATTTCCCCCCTTGTCTCCTACCATGATCGTCGCATTCGTCTTATATATGGTGACTCAATGTTGTAGGACCCGTTCGCAAATTTTGGACGGCTTTTTAAGGGTTGAGGGGTAGAACATCTAGTCACTTCCCCCTTCCATCTTTTGATATTAGTTTCGCCTTACTACTCCTTAACTGGATTTGTTTCATTTTTCTTCTTCACCCTTAGAATGGTATAGCTACAAACTTAGGCACAGTTTCATAACAATAGGTTTATTTTATGTTTCTCTTCTTGTCCAGTGTATTGTGGCTAGAGTCTCTCTCTAGCGAGTCGTGTCAATGGCTTTCAGTGTGGTTCTCGTAGAGACAGTTACCCTCTACTTGTCTCCCTTCTGTTGCATGAGAGGTCCTTGTAGTCCATACGGTGGGTTTCTTCCTTAGCACTGATATCTGCAATGGTTTTAGCTACTGTGCATGGCCTTATATAGCTCATTACCTCCTCTATCGTTATAACAATTTTTCTCTTGGCTTTACAGGTTTCGGCATATTCTTACAATTTTTGTGTCCATGTGCTTTAATGGGAACAGTCACCCTGCACTAATGTGGAGTGGGTTCAACACACCTCCAAGGGTTTCCTCCTCGGGGCCATATCAAAATATCATTTCCCTATTCCTGGTTGAAGAGTTGATTCCGCCTCGGAAGGGTGGTTTTATATGTACCAATTGTATAAACATGGACGCTTGTATATATATATATAGTTAGTTCCTTATTACGCTTTTAGAAAGTACTAGAACATCTCGTTAATTGATTTATAAAGCAAATTATCCTTTGGACAGATGCTCTATTTACATTCTGGTTTTTTATTTGCATTTATACGCCAAATTTCCGGTTATGATAATTGCCTGATATAAACTTGCTTCTGATTTCCTATTACTAATGTTTTATACGTTTTATAATGGTATTCTGCATATCTATACTGATTTTGTGAATATAATTGGTCCATCGTTTCCTTTTTTTTCTTTATTGATACATACGACAATGGTCTTACGCTTTGTTGGGATAGTCTTACGTAGCACAGATATTACATTATAATAACTACAACATATCGTTAGTTTGTGTTTTTCATGTACAATTATCCTTTTCTTAATAATACATTTCATTGATATAATTTATTAGTCTCAAAATGTTTTCCGTCTTTTGTTTATATACACAGTTGTACTCTCCTTAAGCACTACAATCAATTGTTGTTCGAATTTATATGGATTCCTATACATAGTTGCATAGATGTTGTAAAAGTACTCAAAACTATATTTGTGTACTTTAATTCTATTTTGTTTCTCAGATTAGGTTGAAATTCATATATATATATATATATAATATATATATATATCTATGTTACCAGAACGGGAAACGGGAAACTAAACGAGAAACGAGAACCAGAATTCAGAGGTTTTGCATTCAAGAAAGGAGGAGAGAGAAAAAATAAGAAAATATAAAGAAAACATAAAACAAAACATTCATTTACATAACAAAACATTCATTTACATAGCTGAAAAATGTAATCATCCCATTTATGATTTACCCATAATGGATTAGTGTGTATGGCCAGAATATATGACCCTCCTCCAATGCTAGGGAGATACAATAGTGGACTCTTATGACCTCCTACAATGCAGGGAGATATAACAGTGGATTATAGCTTGCTCCAAATTAGTAACTTCTAACATTAAAAATCTTTGTGGGATTGATGTTGGGTGTAGAGTTTGGCTTGATTTATGCTATTTGAGTTATAAAAACTATAGTTCTATCGGAAAAATGGGAGATAATGGAAAATATATAGGAAATGCCACAAATCCCGATTGTAAATAAGCTTGGGTCCAAATTGGCAATTGAAGCGACATGTGCAATGAAACTATGTGCTTTCAATCAAACTATAGATTCCCTGTCTGAAAATACTAGTGTAATAGCTCAAATCTTCGTTATACATTCTTCAATGTGCATTGTTGAAGATACACACCCCAAACCACCTCCCAAACAGGTAATGAAAGTTAAATTTTGAGTGCTGACCATGAAGACCAGAATGGACGTAGAAAACAGCGTTTTCCGTCCCGTTCAGTTTCTTGTACGTTTTTTTCCAGAAACCCTTGCTGCCGTCCCGTTTCTGGTAACATAGAATTATATATAATTCTCTGGAATCTTAAATATTCATACAATACTTAGGAGGTTCTTGATTTTCTTCAGTCAGCAACTTATTATAGCAGTGTTGTTTTAATAGTGATACGATTGTGCATGGATTCAATTACATATGTGTGCATCATATCGAATGCATGTTATGTCCGTGTTATGTATATTTACTTTATCAGATGTACAGAGCATTTAACTATCCCTGTTGAAAGTAACTATATTTTCTTCTGGTTATGTAAAAAAGTGTTTAAACACAGTGCAGACCATATGTTCATACTAGTCTCATTTACTTTCCATATCGGGTTGTTTTCTTTTAATACACGGTCGTCTTTTTATTTCCTACACTAATACGTAGTTGTTTTAGTAAATACTAGAGGAAACGTCTTACACCAAACTATCCTAATTCAGGGAAGCTCTCTCTATCTCTGTGGTTATAATGGAAATATGCCATGATTGTTCATATAATTAAACCAGTTCTAGATTCTTCGTTTATTCACACAGAACTTAGAGCTAATGTTAATCAAGTTTCCATGTAATCTACAAATAAATACTTACTCACCATCGAAAGCACTGCCCCACTCCCTGGTTACAACGACACATTCTCTTTAAAAGATAAGACAATATATATTACTTGTGATACTCTTTATATCAACGTATTCCTAGTTACATTAATTTCAGCCTTTAGCATAAGTATCCCACAGCTTTCAGTTAACAACACAATAAAAAGTATAACCAGTCATATTTTTCCAGAGATGTATTTCATTTGTTATAGTAATTCAAAATAATGATGAGGGAAAAGAATCGAAATTAACTACAATAACATGAATTCACATTTACGAGCTAAAGAACGTAATTATTTAACTTACTGGACGAAGTGCACCAGCAACGACACTTATCCTCCCAAGCACGAACTGCCTCTAGTTCTCGGTCGAGCTCGATTACCCTTCTTCCTAGAGATTCAACAACCTCTTATTGAACTCCATAATGGTTATTTCATTCTTCATGATTATATTTCCGCCTCCCTCTTTTGTAAGATTTATTGCTTTCTGCCTAGGCTTTTGCTTTTAAAGCCTACCTTTCTCACCGACGGTGGTTTAAAATCATCCGGTCTTAGCCTTTTTTCTCCAGCTAAATTGTTCCTAAGGGACTTTATCTTCCTCCCTTAATTCTCTCTACAATCTTCAAAGATTCAAATAATGAAGAATGGACAATCTTATCTCGAGCGCGTGTTTCTTTAATGCATAATTTCTAAAAATAATAATTTATTTTATTGATAATTATTTGCACTAATTAGCTCACATGTCTCGCTCCATTGGCTGTTTATTACACATATATAATATAATAAAATATGCTAGGGAGGTTACAAAAGGTATTTATATGATCCCATATTTCTGTGGGACCTGTTGGATATTGAATAAACCAATGCTCCACATGTGTTGCATGACATGGTCTAACCACTTCTTATGGATCTCTATCTCTGGCGATGCAAGCATTGACTAACACGTGTGGGTTTTGATCTAACAACAATCATGATTCTCAACAAGTGGTATCAGAGTGTAGGTCACAAGTTCGATACACACCTAACTTGCATTGGGGGGAGATTGTTGGACATCGGATAAGCCAATGCTCCCCATGTGTTTCACAATATGGACTAACCACCTCTCGTGGATGCTTATCTCTCGCGATCCGATAGTTGACTAACACCTGTAGGTTTTGGTCTAACCAAATTGTGATTCCCAATATAAACCCCTACGTTAATGAAATTGGTAGCTCAGTAAATCAAAATATCCATGAGCATGCTTCTGACATGAAACATGGGAGGAATTGCTCCTCGACTTTCGCAGAACATTTGGAAAAGACAAAACATCGCATATGTATAGAAGATGCTATGGTGATTGTAGATATTAATCATTTTCATCACTTAAAGTTTAGGGAGGCATAGAAATTGAAAGAATTTCAAGTTATCTTAATAGAGATGATGGCTGGAAGATTAGAATTTGTTGGATCCCGACCCTTTCTTCTTAATTGTTTTTTTTTCTCGGTAAAAAGACTAAGTTTCTATTATATGTACATAACTGAAAATTACAAGCATTTTAGCGTGAGGTGACATGGATTCCATGGCAGCTAGATATGCCATGATACAGGCAGAATTGCACAAAAAACTCCCACGCAGGGGAACCTGAAAACCTTGAAACTATAAGACTACCTGTAGGTTCGATGAGGAGTACTCAGTACCGCTACCATACAGGCTTCAAACTAAAAATTCGACTCACCCGCTCAGGGGCAGACAAACTCGCTAACAGTCTCCCCTCCAGACTCCCTTACAGACTCCCAGACAGACGCACAAACAAACGCGCTAACAGTCTCCCAAACCGACTCCCATACAGACTCCCAGACAGACTTTATCGACCTTACAAAAAAGACAGAGATACAAAAAGGCTCTAAACCAGAGCGAATAGACTTCCAAACCAGATAATTCGCGGAGAAGCAAGAGGAGGACCTGAGAGGGGGGATGAGTGCCAAATCACGGATGCGCTTGCGCTGGTTGCTCGTCCGCCAACGACTTTTCTTCCACAATCTCGCACCACCCAAGTCCTTCCGGAATCCCTTCCCGCATTGCAGCCCATTTGGCCGCGTCGCGTGCTCTTGCAGCTTGGGATGAGGAGGGACTTCCCCTGATGGCTGGTGCTGAGGAGGAGGGTTCAATTGCAGGAGGAGGCGAAGGTAATTCAGGACCAGGAGGAGGCAGTGGCAGTTCAGGACCAGGAGCGTCGACGGGAGGAGCTGCCACTTCAAACGGAGGGCCTTCATCCTCAGCATCAGGGGTGCTGGTGAAGAGCACCGAAATGTGCGCGCTGATTCCTTGGGCAGCGCCCAGCCTCCCCAAATTGAAGACCACTGACCCGAAAGCAGGAAGTGCAGGACCTTCCGGGCTTGCTCCACCAACCTCCACAACTTGCTCGGCCAGGAGAGGAGCCACCCCAGCGCGACGGTAGCAGAAGTGGCAGCAGCAGTGGTGATGCTCCTTGCTAGCCTGCCCATGACTGCTTGATCTGTTTGAGCCTGTGCCTCTTTGGCACGGCTGTCTACCTTTCTTCTTAATTGTTGTTTTCTATTGTTTTTTATTTTATTTTATTTTATTTTTTTATCTTCCCTCATTTTATTATTTCATGGTATCTTCTATTATTAATTTAATTTTACTCATTATATCAATATTTAATTAATATATACCTTATTATTTTTTTGGTCTATTTAGTCTCTTTATGGTATATTAATCTTATGTTTTTTACTTTTATATAAGTTATATGTAAGAATAAATTTGTCATAGACCCTTCCTCAATTTTTTTTTAATGTATTCCATAGTCACATTCTTAATAATTCTTAGATGCATCCATGGTATTTCTTTATTATACATGTATATAAATCCAGTAATGTATAGAAGAACCATTTGGAAATCACTGGTTTACCCTGTAATGGTCATACCCTTAATCGTTCTACTTGTCATTTCTCCTATCAACCTATATACTCATATCCCCTCTTATGACCATAAATATATAAGCCTTTTTGAGTGGAATATTTTCCCCAAAGCTATCATTACTTAGCTAAAACCCACCAAGCTATATATTTATATATGTTCATAGCAAAGGTCTTTCCCATCTATACCATATTAATTTGATTTCATTTACCTAACTTTGATTTATTTAACTTTTTGCACTACATGTTCACACATACATTGAACTAGGTTAAGGGAGAGCCCCTCTCTACCCTTACCCTATTCCCATTCAATATGGTTCATACTCATCGGTCCTTTGGTTGAATGAAAGTCTGCAACGTTACAAAACCCATGTCATCACTCCTCCACATGTATTTGAGTGACGGCACTTGACCGAAAGGACTCTAAAGGTGGATATTGCTCAGAGGAAATCAACGACTGCCAATCCACATCCTAACCCTAAGTGCATGAAGCTCTTGGTTGTGTTTTCATTTATGACGTCGCCGCTTGCAGTGGACAGGCTTGCGACCCATTTTCTCTTCTTATTCCTTCTTAGTATTAGGGTTTCGTCTCCTGAGAACCAGAGTGCTAAAGCTCCATATTCTATGGGGGTTTTCGATGGCGACATTCATGGTGCTACACGGTGGCCTTGTGCGCCCTTCATACTTAATCCTCTGTGTTGACCGGATTTCAAGGTTTGCTGGCTCCTTCCTGGGTAAGGTGAATGGTTTTGTCACATCTTTACTTTTAAATATGCCTTGATCCTGAGGTTATCGTTTTAGCCATTCTTTTGACAAGATATTTATTCCTCACTGCAGGAAACTCTTTTGACAGGATGATGGCTCTTCTCTGCAGGGTATTCTTATGCCAGAAAATTTTTGGAATTGCCAGTGGCTCACCCACCAATGTCTTCATTTTTATGTAGGGTAATATGGGTTTGGTTACTGTCGACCCTCTTGTATTTTCCTTATTTCATTCTTTTTCCCATTTTTTTGCTCCTTAGTGAATTAATATTTAACAATCCAAGGTTACTTCTAGGTCTCCTTCCTAGCGTCTGACGATTCGGAAACCCCTCTCACGTATATTTCTATATTAGCTAAGTTCCTCTACACTCAGATTGTCTTTTTATTTTCTAAATTTTGAGCATTTAAACTAAGGATTGTTGCCTCCTTTACTTGCAAGTAAATTTTCGTCCTCTCAGGAGCTTTGTAGTGCTATGGGAGGGTTTTCATTTACATTCATCAATTAATACTCTTTTTTCCTTCTCTACCAGGTCTATTTTAGATTCCTCGACTTCTCTTAGGCTTCTTTTTCACTTGGGCTTCCTACAAGGATGACTCCACTACCCTGGTCATCCCATTTCCGAAAGTGGGTCTTTGCTCAGTTTTCTTTTTGTTCTGGAAACCATCAAGTAATGTCATTAGGTATAGTTTGCTTGTCTCTTTAGTTAAATATTTAATTATTTGTTAAGTGTGCCCTCTACTTCCTGCAGGGGTCTCTCATTTGTAATAGGATTTGGGCATTGGGTATTTTTCATATGATTTGGAACTGTTAACCCTCACCCAATTGGGTTATGAGGTGAATGTACTGAGATATTTTTATATAAATGTTTTTACTACAATTTACTTAACTAATCTAGCTTCTTCAATTTAATCTATACCAGCGACTCTTCGTAGTCCACTATTGTTATTATTTCACTCAATAGTTAGTCATAATAATCTTGCTCATAACAATTTCTATTTTCGTTGCAACATTTAGATCTCCTTGAATCATAAATTTCTAGAATCCCTTAGGTTCCCTCTGATATATGAGGAAGAATACCAGTTATAGGATGATGACTATCTTCCCCATACATCCAAGTTATCCCTACTGCTTTGAGAAAGATACTTACAGTTTCCTTCCATTGCAATTATTTTTCTCTCCTTTCCCAGGTGTGCTAAGAACCAATATAGAACATGGTAGCCTACAAACTTAGGCTTCCTCGGTTGAACCCAGGTTCCTACAGGTTCTCAGTGTAGTCTCAATCTTATACATATACTTTTCCTATCAAGATCTGCTTACGAATAGAGGTTATTATCTAATAAAATTAATTAATATACTTCATTTTCTAAACACAATAAGTACAAATAATCATATTCGTATTCATTGCATGAATAGATGATAAGCATAATTAGCTTACTGTATATATTTCCTCAAAATCACCTGCCAGGATAATACCATAAATAGATTTTGCATTATTTCATATTATCACAATATAAATACATTATTCATTTATGTATATTAATAGGTCATGTGCCATCTATGATGAATTTATTTAAACATAATTGATTAGAATTTCATATTCCTTCTACTCAGTAAATCTACATATTTAACCATAATAACAAACACACCATCATGCTTTCTACTTAGTAAACATCCAACTTTCTATATGCATGACTATTAAACTCCACCGTAGAATATACACAGAATATAACCTTGTAACTAAATTTATAACATAGTCAAAGGAGGCGAATGGGCACGTTGTTACCAGAAATTTACTTTCTGTAACCAAATCACACTCATTAGAACAATTTTCCTCCCAACCATGAACATTTTTTGTTGGTTCCCCGAGCTTAGATCGAACCTTTTCTCAGCATCAAAAATCAATGTTGGTCTGGTAAAGTTTTTATTTATATTTTTCTTTTCCTACAGAATTTCTAAAAAGATGTCTCATTTTTGGAAATCTGCTTATCCTCATAGCCTAGGATTGTTTTTCTTATAAAATGATTTTTTTTTTTTTTCATCCTTTAAAGCCCGTCCTTATATGCTATGATGCTTTTCTATCTTTTCCAGTGTTGTTTCCCCACCACACTAGGTGATTTTCCTAGATTCCTTTCTTTACTTATCCAAAAAATCACCTAGCTCTACTCCAAGAGGAAGAGGATTTTCCTTCTGAATGACTTGGAAATTTCATTGTTCATTGTTTTTTCCTCTTTTTCTAATCTGGTGCCTTCTAGAGGACAAAGGATCACAATAATGATCTCAATTTTCTTTTGTTCTTTTCCACTAATTCATTTCAACCATCTTAATTATTAATCCCAAAAAATAATTACATTATCACAAACATAACTTGGACATTGTTTTTACTACTAATTATACTATCTCAGTCATTATGACTTTACAAAACACAATAAAAAGAGATATTACAAAATTAGTTATTAAAAAGTTTTTTTTTTTTTTTAATAATTTCTCCTCTCTTTAACTTTTTCCTATCAAAATTTAAATCTTAATTTAATTATTTTTATTCGTTATTTTATTTTATTTATATGTGTTTTTTTTAAGTGTTTTTCTATTTTGTTTTATTTAGGCTATTTATTATCCTTTATTTTTCAAATTTTAATGAAAATTGTTTTTAATATTTTTCAATTCTGTTTTTTCCATTTCAATTAAGTTTGATTAGTTGTTTTGATTGTTTTTATATCTTGGATTCAAATTATATATTATAATTATAATTATAATTATAATTATATTAATAATTATATTATATATATATTATAATTATAAATTATAATTTATTTATATATATATATTATATATATATATATATATATATATATATCTTGAACCTGTGGGTGTTATGTTTGAACTTGATTTAGTTATTATATTTTATTATTTTATTTTAAATTTAATTATGCATTTAATTATTTTAACTCATATTATTATTAAAATTTTAACATTAATTTTATGACTAATTTTATTTTAATTGTTTGACTCTTTTTGTACATCACGTTCACTATTTATGAACCACATTAATGGTTCACTATTTATGAACCACATAAATGGTTCCAAAAATATAGGCAAAAAATTGCCATTGTCATTTTTACTAAAAAAAAAAAAATAATAAAAATTATAAATATAACATCAATAATTATTATTAATAATTTAGTAAGAACACTAATAAATCACATCATCATTCATTTGTAGAAGACAAATGTGGTTTATCGTCACACTACAAGTTGAAGAACCAAATCAACGTTGCATGCTAAATAGAGAAAGTGCAGATCATCCAACGCCTATATTTGACTAGGAAACGTCTATAATAGACTAAAAAACAGCTAAGTTTGACTGCATTGAACCCAAGAATAGGAACAAAGAGAAATCATACCATTAATTTAAAAATTAGTTATGTTATATTTGTTACTATATTTGAATTGAAGTAATTTATTCTTGAAATAATATATTTTTCAAACAAGTTTTGAACAAGACAAACCAACATTGATATTATACTAATTAGACCTGACTTTATACCTTATAGATTCCTCCATCATTAATTTTTTTTAATCAATTCAACCAATTAAAATTATGCAATATATAATTTTAGTCACATTTTCTTCCATTATTCCATTAACCATGATCATTTTCTTTTAATCTGACCGTTATACCTCTCTCTTTAATCTTGACCGGCTGTCCATAAAAATATACACAATATAATCCATACCAACGGTTCTTTATTTTTTTTCCTGAATTTCTTGAATGAGTAGATAGCCAATTTCAAAAACACGATCCCAAAACACATTCTGAGTTATATTCAGTCGTTGAGACGCTACCAAGATAGATAGAGTGAGATGCAGCAATAGAAAATTCGTCGTTCTGCTTAAACAAGACACGATGCAGAGCAATATAAAGGAATGGCAAGGAATGAATCATGAAGAAGGGTACAGTTTGATCATATTTCCAGAGCAAAACGAAGATGAAATGGGTAACCCATGCTTGGCAAGAGCCACACAGATCCATCTCATAAAGGATAGCAACGCTGTTGTTTCCCTCGTCGAGAAACCGGAGGATAGAAAACGATTGATTGCATACGAAGGAAGCCAACCGAAGTTGAAGATGGCTGAATTTTGGCACATGAATTCAAAATTGCCTGCAAATGGATCTTCAGTACTGTGTTTCAATGGAGGGACCGATACTTCTCATAAGTACACCATGGTAATGGATTCCGATGGGCAACAAGGGAGATGGAAATGGAGTGAGCAGGGCATGTATAATCACAAAACCGTCTTTCCCGATTCCACATTCGTCTTGGAGGGCGTGCCGACGAGCGGGATGTTTGTAAAGTTCACGAGTTTGCTGCCACTGCTTCCATTGCCCCTGCGGGTGGCCCACTGCATCCCGCGACCTGATAAAACGGTTGGGGTTGAGGTGTTCGATGTGAAAAATGGAAGATGGGTTGTGGAATCCAGTCTCCCAGTGGGTGCGCTTCCTCACAGTGCGTTAAAGCTGAAGCATGTTTTCAGGTGGAACGGGAAGATATATGTGGTGTTTTTGGGCGATAGAGATGAAGGTCAGCCCGATTTAGGGGCTTGGATGATACAACATTTGGCTCAGGAGAGATTGGTTTTCCGTGTGTTTCGATTTGAGATTTCTGCTGCTCATGAATCTATGGATAATTCCTTTCGTTGCAGATGGGTCCAAGAACCGGACGAAGGCCCGGGCAACGGTTCTTTCCCGGGAGCACCGGTTGAAGATGAAGCCTACAACGGCTCTACGATAAGCAAATGGCTGAAATTCTTCATCATGCGTTACATATACGCTCAGCCTGAATTCAGCACCATGTTTGACATTGTGGAGCTGGTGTCCTCCCTTCACAATGATCTGTTCATAGTGAGAAGGCAGAAGCATATCAGACGAAGTCTTCTTGTGGAGGTGTGGTTGAAGAAAGAGATGGGGTGGGGAAGGCCTTTTTGTTTGGTGCCGCCAGCAACTGAAAAGGCGGACATCGTTTCATTCTGTGTGTGGCAGTGTTTTGAGGATTGTATTTTAATTGTGGGGAAACTCAGTGGCATGAATTCAGGCGTGTGGTGGATTATTCAGAGACGAGATCGGTCCGTTGCTTTGGTCAGCCGAGGGATGCTTCCAGATATCAGCGATGGTACTCGTTTTTCGCTTGTAAGACACCTTCAACCAAATCGAGGAAGCCGTTGAAACGAAATGGAGGAACCGTTGAGCTGAAAATGGTGTGATCCTAATTTCTCAGAACATATTAATTTTTCTGTGAGACGATGGGATTATGGTAGTTTCATTCTGAGTAATTTTGATGGGATTATGGTAGTTTCATTCTGAGTAATTTTGTATCAAAAGGTTAGGTTGCTCTGAACAAGAAGTGTTTTATTAATAAGCATGTTAGAGACACCATTAGTTAGGGGTCGGAGCATCTTTAATCTCTCATCTCAGGGTCATTCATTATGTGAGATTTGAGCGGTAGATATCTTATTAATGTCTCTTTTCTTCATACTTCTCTTTGTCATAGCTCTCCATAATTATAAGATTATTGATTAGAATTGCAGAATTGATTCTATTATTGTCCCAAATGCTTTGGATTCAATGAAATTTCTATTCATGTATATGTTTTTTCTAATTTAAGTTTTATGGTAATTTTTATATTTTTATTTATGTTTTTTCTTTCTTTAATTTTATATTGTTGAATATTAATGTTTTTTAAATTAAATTATCTTTTTTTGGCATTTAAAATTTAAACTTTAAATTATTTGTAAGGATTTATTGTTTAAAAGATTTATCTTATTTATTACTTTATATTTTTATTTATTTATTTCCCTTAATAATATTTTTTTTTTTTAAAATTAAAATTATCTTTTCATATTTAAAATTTAAACTTTAAATTTATTTGTAAGAAATTTTTTATTTTAATGTTTAAAAAAATTATTATTTTATTTTTTCAATATTATAATATTATATTTTTAAATTTATTTTGTTGATATAGATTTTATATATTTTTTAAATAATAATAATAAATATATTTATTTAATAGAATAAGTATGTAACACCTACTTAATAAACATAAACATAGTTAGAAAACAAAATTAATTTACCATAACCTATAAAAGGGTCATCATTAAAAAGGTCATCATCTTCGTAATTTGGGAGATTCTAATAAATACACAAATGTTAACAATCAAGCATCATGGTGAACGGTTGTTTTCATACACAAGGTTATATTACTCTGCATATTACGTACCTGCCTCGATCATATCACAAATGCTTTTATATCTAAGGAGTGATATACGTTGTAAATGTTTTCTTAATTTTGCGATTAATTCTTCACTGTACGCATAGTGCTATCATTAATTTTTTATATTTGCCGGCTGGCCCGTGGTTGGATGGCTGCCAGCTGCGAGGCCCTTTGTCCTCTGGTTGCCATATGTAGTTTGCAGGGCCGCTCGATCAAAGGGCTGAATTTGACGACTCACTGGGATCTGGGTTGCTATGCTAATCAATTCGGTATTCTGTCCCTACTGCCCGGTCATTTGGCTTGGTCTGGTTTTTGGAATTCTGCTCTGCGAAACCTTGGTTTTCTCGGCGTTATTCTCCTTCAGGCAACTCTTGCTCCTCCTGCTACACACCGTGGAAGATTCTCCTAGAATTTCAACGATTTCAGGCATTCTTTCCATGAGTTTTACATTTTTAATTCATGGTTGATTACGCTCTACAGGTAAGACTAATATTAGAAGGGTTCAATCGTTTTTGGTTCCAGACCTTCAGTTTTATTGCTGTGATTTGGATTTTCTTTACTGCATAACGTAACTAAATGTGGTACCTCATCGGTAGGCATTGCAACTACAACTACGTTCAATCCTATGAAGTAGTGGATAAGATGCTCCCAGTCTCTAAAATGGCAAGGTGATTAAACACATTTGTTTTCCCTTCACATTTGTGTTTTCGTACTTAACTGTTTAAATTTTTACAGTTAACAGATAATAATCACTTACAGTTAACAGATAATAATCACACAGATGCATATTTAACACTCTTCTTCACATATGCATATTTAACACTCTTCTTCAATCTAAAGACTAATTTACTATTTGATGAACCTCTCCACTTTTCCAATGA
The DNA here is from genome assembly GCA_000404065.3 of Pinus taeda. Taxonomy (NCBI): domain Eukaryota; kingdom Viridiplantae; phylum Streptophyta; class Pinopsida; order Pinales; family Pinaceae; genus Pinus; species Pinus taeda. Next base: position 125,912 of record APFE030252700.1, on the reverse strand, counting down.
GATTTTTGGCTATTACGTCCAATACTCTCCCCCCAAGCTCCTCTTTGTTTCTCAAGCCAATTTCTCAAGGTAGCAGTTATGTTGCTTAAACTTCACGAAGGAATATTTCTTTGTCGTCCTTTTTTTCCAACCCCCTTCCCTCATTTTTCCTTCCCTCTTGTAAGGAAAAAATAGGTAAAGGATAACTACTCCTAACTGATAACCGTGGTGAAAAGAGAGTTATTGAGGTTCATTAGTAATTCCTTATGTCTTTCTTAGAGCTAATATTTTTATAACTTAACCTAATTTATTATTCATAACTAATAACACCATACTATCCAAATTGTTTATCAGTTTTACTCAACCGTAAAAGTAAAAATAGAAAAGTCTGAAATAACTAAAAGGTCTCGGAGTGTCACATCTTCCCCCCTTAGCATAACACCGACCCCAGTGTTCAATCTTCCATCTGTTCCTAGAATAATTTTGGATACGCCTCATGCATAAAATCTTTATCCTCCCAAGTGGCTTTTTATGGGCTGAAGTGTTTGCATTTCACTTTAACGTGGATGATAACTCGCTTCTGCAACATTACTTCTCTCTGATCAAGTATACACAGAGGCTCGACCAGGAATTTCCTTCTGGTAGACATAAGCATCGCACACATAACAAATAGATTTTCCCGAGTTAAATACTTATTTATTTATTTTTATTTTGTTTTTTACTTGAAGCTTTTGCTAATCTATGATGTGTCTAGGGTCATCCACATACTTTTTTAAAAGGGAGACATGGAATACATTATGAACCTGGATGTGGCTAGGTAGGGCTAATTGATAGGCCACTAGTCCTATTTGATCTAGAATCTGGAAAGGGCCACAGAACCGAGGGGCCAGTTTGGCACACTTTCCCCATCTCAATGTGCTTCTCGTGGTTTTAATTCGTACATACACATGCTTTCCTACCTAGAACACCCGTTAGGTTCTCTTTTTCTCAGTATACGATTTCTGCCTATCTAGAGAGGCCTTCAAATTTTGCTGAACCTTTTTCATGGTTTCTTCCATTTCCTACAACATACCAGGTCCTAATATCATTTTGTTCTCAGGGTTGTTCCAATTTGCAGGGATTATACATTTCCGTCCAAATAGTAATTCAAAAGGACTCATTTTAAGCAATTCATGATAACCATTGCTGTAGGCAAATTCTACCAAATGTAGATACTCTTCCCATTTTCTAGGTTACTGCATCACATACATGCACAACATGTCCTCTACTACTTGGTTTACTCTTTCGGTTTGTCCATCGTTATGGGGATGATAAGCATTACTGAAGTGAATTTTCGTACCCAACCCGGTGAACAATGCTTTCCAAAATGCATGTGTAAACTTAACATCCTGATCAGATATTATGACTCAAGGCATCCCATGCAACCAAAAAATATCCTTCATAAATATATCTTCTATTTCGGCTGTTTGATATGTGGACTTGACACGTATAAAATGAGCAGTCTTGCCCAGTTTGTCTACCACAACCATAATCGAATGATTTTGCTTTTTTGCTCGAGGTAATCTAGTTATAAAATCTAAGGTTATTGTATCCCATTTCCATTCAGATTGGTAAGGGATGCAGTAACCAACACGATGTTGATGTTCAACTTTAACTTGTTGACATTTGGCTAAATATTCAACAATGTCCTTCCTCATGCCAAGCCAATAGTAGCTTTTCTTGACAGCAAAGAAGAGCTTTTGATAGCCTCGGTGAGCAGCATAAAGACACTTGTGAAATTCATAAATCCTAAACATCAATAAATTCTTAGTGTCAATACTATACTCTTGTCGCTCTGCCGAATTTTGTGCAAATTTTAATTGTTGCCAAAGATAGTCGTATTCAGGATCCATTTTAGCTGATCCCTTTAGTTTATGAGCAAAGTTGAATTCAATTTGACTAAATGAAATCTCGTAGATATGGTGCAGCTTCCTACTTAGTGCATCGGCCATTCTGTTTTCTTTCACCTTTAAATGTTTGATTTCAAAATCAAATTCACTTAAGAATGCAGTCCATCGAGCTTGGCGTGCAATTAAGGTGGGTTAGTTAAAGAAACTAGTTAAATTGTTGCGGTCTGTCTTGAGCATAAATCTTTTCCCTAGTTGGTAGTGCCGCCATACCTTTAAAGCATGAACTACAACAGTTAACTCCAAATCGTAAGCAGAATAATTTTGTTCATGCTATTTTAATTTACGAGATTCGTAAGAAATTATACTATCATCTGCATTAATACTCCACGTACACCTTCTTTGCATGCATTTGTGTAGATTATAAAGTCTTCTTCAGGATCTACAATCTTTAATATGGGCACAGTGATGAGTAAATGCTTTAAATTTTCAAATTTCTTTTGACATTCTATGGATAATTTGAAACTGGTTCCCTTTTTCTGCAAGGAGGTAATTGGATAAGCGACTTTAGAAAACCCCATTATAAATCTCCTATAATAACCAGCAAGACCCATAAAGGAGCGTATGTCCACCACATTGGTTGGGACAGGCTAGTTGATGATGGTCTTAATTTTCTCCGGATCAACAGCTATACCGTTAGACAATATGACATTTCCTAGATACTGAATCTAATCCTTAAAGAAATCACACTTGCTGAATTTGGCGAAAAGATAGTTTTCTCTTAGAGTTTGTAACACTATCTGAAGGTGTTCTTTATGTTCCTAAATACTTATGGAGTACGCCAAAATATCATCAATAAAGATAAGAATGAATTTATCTAGGTAAGCATGGAAATTCCCTTCATCATACTCATGAATGTTGCTTGAGTGTTAGCGAGTCCGAATGGTAGGACTACAAACTCGTAATGGCCATAGCGCGTTCTAAATACAATCTTGTAAATGTCTTCATCTTTAATTCGAATCTGATGATACACTGATCTTAAATCAATCTTTGAAAATACCACCGCTCTTTCAATTTGATCAAAGAGGTCATCAATTTGAGGTAAGAGATACTTATTCTTAAAGGTTAACTTGTTTAGTTGTCTAAAATATATGCATAAATGCAAAGTACCATCCTTCTTCTTTACGAACAATACTCGGTCTCCCTAAGGAGATACGCTAGGCCGAATCCTTAATGTAACAGCGCCTGGAGCTGTATCTTTAGCTTGGTTAGCTCAGGGACACTGATTCTGTAGGGGGCTTTGGAAACTGGGTTAGTTCCAGGGACCAATTCTATGGTAAATTCAAGTTTCCTCTTGGGTGGTAGTCTAAGAATATCTTATGGAAACACATCTTTAAACTCTTGCACCTCCAGTGTTTCCTCCAAGACAGACAGTTTATCTTTGGATTTTGTATACTCTACTTGAACTGCATAGATTTGACAACCTTTACGCATGCATCTTGCTAACTGGTGGGTTGTAATAGGTCGTAATTTGATTTCTCTCTTAACACCCTAGATTTATATTCTAGTACCATCATTTGATGGAAAACCAATGGTTTTATCTTTGCAGTTTACTAATTCCTATTGTCATTCCAATCAGTCCGTACCTATCAGGACATCATAGGAACCTAATGGTAGTATATTTAAATCTGTCTTAATTTTCTATCCCCACCAGTTTTATTTCATAATCCTCTATTTTTGCACTAACTCTTCTTTTAGCACCTGTGGCCAGTTGAACCAGCCATGGGTTCTCAAATTTTAAACTTTTTAGATGGCATAAATCAACTATTCTAGGATTGACATAGCTCAAACTAGCACTCGGATCTATTAAAATGGAAACAGGGCGATCAGATATTTTACCTTCGAGTTCCACCTTCGAGGGTTGATAATATGCTTGGTGATCTTCCAATGTTGCTTTAATTTGGGGTATATTTCACACCATATCACCGATAGTAGAAGCTTCATGAACATTTGCAATAGGTTCTTCTCTCCCTTGATGAGGGAAATTCTTGTAGTAATGTAGTTCCCCATAACCCCAACACTGCAAGGGAGGTTTAGGAATCTCACTCTTCCAGCTTACTTGATGCTTCATTTTGTTTTATTTGATTCTGAGGTTTGTACCTCTGTTGATTTCTGTTAGCGGATCCATTTGGCCCTTTTCATCCCAAATATCTAGTACTCACATTTTTCATGTTCTTATTATTGGCAAAAAAAAAATTCCCTTTTTCACTTAGCTAATTTTTATTAACCTCGCCTTTCTGCTTCATTTGATGGTAACAGGTTTGAGCCTTTCGGGCTGCTTCGCTCATCGCTTTTAGATTATCAAACACTAATTTCTCCTTCATGAAGGCAAGTAAGCTGCTGACAAAGCGTTGGACTTTAGCCTTTTCCTCACGGATGTAGGGAACATATCTTAATAGTGAGGTGAAATTGGCTATAAATTCATCCATAGACTTTTGTCCTAGTTTCAAGTCATGAAAGTCCTTTTCTTCATTGTCATAAAACTACTCAGTGAAATATCTATCCTTGAAATGCTTCTGAAATTGTTCCCAGGTGACCTCCTGCTCATTGATTTCCTTGACTGTTTTGATTTCTTCCCACCACAGGGTGGCCTTGCCTTACCACTGATAAATAGATAACCTTGCTGTCAAATTTTCATCATATTCATATATTTGAAAATATGTATTCATATTAATTAACCAGGCCTCTGCCGCTTCTTTGGTCTCACCATTACATATCAGTGGTTTGATCTTTTTGAACTCCCCTTGGATTTTCGTCTTCTTCCTTTCAATATCTTCTTATCAAAGACATTATCATATTCTTCTTCATTACCGGTTTGTTCCCCTTCATACTCCTAACATTCCTCCTGATATCTACGTGATTCAGTCATGTTCTCTTCTCCTTGACTAGGGTCTAGATTCCTCTCATTCTGCCTATCGAACAGACTTTTCATGACCTTCTCTTGTTCCAAACATAATATTTCTTTATCAACTCACAGACTCTGCATTTCTTCTCGTAACTACTAGGATGTTTCTAGTAAAGTTGCATTGGTACTGGGATTTTCTTCTCCCAACTATACCCATACCTCTAGGTTATGACACGTAATTCTATCGGAAGGGGTGGATCCTACTTCTTGTCTGCTATTGCGTCCGCTGCTCCTCTGTGCATCGTATTTTTTTGTTATTTCTATGCTCATTTACTCAGGCCTTAGTTTAGTAACATGAGGGCTTTGATACCAACTGTAACACCTCCTTAATAAACATAAACGTAGAAAAAAAAAAGAATTACCATAACCTATAAAAGGGTCATCATTAATAGGGTCATCATCCTCGTAATTTGGAAGATTCTAATAAATACATAAGTGTTAACAATAAACATCATGGTGAATATGTGTTTTCATACACAAGGCTATATTACTCTGTAGATTACAATGTACCTGCCTCGATCATATCACATATACTTTTATATCTAAGGATTGATATACATTGTACATGTTTTATTAATTTTGCAATTAAATATTTACTGTACGCATAGTGCTATCATTAATTCCTTTACACATGCTGGCTGGCCTGCGGTTGGATGGCCGCCAATTGCCAGGCCCCTTTTCCTTTGGTTGCTAGTTGTAGTTTGCAACACTGTACGATCGAAGGGCCGAATTCGACAGCCCACCAGGATCTAGGTTGCTATGCTAACAGATTTAGTATGTTGTCCTTACTCCCTGATCATTTTGCTTGGTCAACTTCTTGGAATTCTGATTTGTGAAGCCTTGGCTTTGTGGGTGTTATTCTTCTTCAAGCAACTCTTACTTCTCTTGTTATGCACCGTGGAAGATTTGTCTGGAAATTCAACGATTTCAGTCTTTTTTGCCATGAGTTTTACATTGTTGCTTCATGGCTAATTACGCTCTAAAGTTAAGACTAATATTAGAAGGGCTTAATCGTTTTTGGTTCCAGGCCTTTAGTTTTATTGCGGTGATTTGAATTTTCTTTACTGCATAACTTAACTAAATGGGGTACCTCGTCTATAAGCATTGCGGCTATAATTACCTTCAATCCTATGAATTCATGGTTAATATGCTCCGAGTATTTGAGATGTTAGGTGACTAAACACATTTTTTTCCCTTCAACTGTTACGATTACATGTTCTACCATGTTGTTTAACCCTTTCGGCACTTTGATGCAGGGTAGCCTCTACCCACAAGGATTTTGGTGCGCATGTCGAGGCCCTGAATACTGATTATCAAAGGTTCCAGTCTTCTTTACAATGTTGTTAAACAGGTATGAACAACTTTCTTGAGGTTTGACTGTCTTGGTTTGCTTGCATGTAAGATTTTGAGCTCTATACATGAGGGTCTTCATTTAGGCTCAAATTTTTGGGTTATAAACCCTTGTTTGTATTATGAGACGGTTTCATAAGGTGGCGGGATTCATTATTCTTCTCTCTTTTTTTCAGATGGTTCTACTAACCGAGGGTTTGCTCGACCTCATGGTTGTGTTGACAATTTGAGTTATTTGTTAATATATATATATATACAATTATATAATCACTCTGTCTTTCTGTTACATTCATTAGAAACAATGAATGTGTTTATTTGTTAGTGTATACAGTTACTTAATACTTTGTCTTTACATTACATTCATTAGAAAAAATGAATACATTCATATTGGCCAGCTTGTAACTCTACCTGGCATACATTTAGATTATTTACCATTCTTTACCCAAGTTAACCTTACCAGAACTTCGTCACTTAGGATCCACCTCGGATTGGCCGACAAGGTCAATCTGGAAGGTGAATTGACTATGTTAAACCCCCTGTTTTTGATATATAATTTCTTGTTCATCTTTTGCATTCATTGCAATTATAGATTTGGTTTCATTTTCAATGTTTTGGAAAGACTCGTTAACTGACATTCCTTCTTCAATTACTCTGTCTACTCGAGGGAAAACTATGCGGCTATGCGCACTTGTATAGGTAGTTTCTCATAAGATATTATAGGCATGCATAACTCTTAAAGGTCTCTTATTCACAATGGCTGGTTTTCTCAGATTATATGTTTAATGATCTATTTTACAAAATGTATTTGACATATTACCTTCCAGTAGAATAATCTTGCTGTGAGGATAGTGATTGACTACACAGACTTCTGATTACACCCACTATCTGCCTGTAGGTAGGCTTATATTTTACATTCCTTTCTAAAAATGGTCGCGTATCCAAATTGTCTCCTATACATCTATACTTATATAAAATTCCTTGTTTCTCTACGATAGGAGTTAAATCATATTTCCTTTGAGAAAATAGTTTTAATAAGTACAAAATCTTTATTCTAAAAGCATAGTACTAGGTCTAGACAATAGATGCTTTTCCATCCTACATTATTTAAAAACCTCTGTTAGACTATAAAAACTTTGTAATCATGAATTGAAATACGTTACCCATGTTAGCTGTAACTAAGTAATTACAACCAAATTACTATTTCCAATTAAATGTTAACTTTCTCAATCCATTCACTTCATACTACATACAAATAATATAACAGTACACAATAATTACATAATAATCACATATGCATATTTAACACTTATCTTCCATTGAAAGAGGAATTTATTGTCTGATGAACCTCTCCACCCTTCCAATGAGAGTTTTGGCTATTAGGTCCAATAATCTCCCCCCCCAAGCTCCTCTTTGTTCCTTGGGCCAATTTCTGAAGGCAGCAGTTCTATTGCTTAGGCCTCAGGACCCCAAGTCCAACCTGCAAAATAATTCTTCCTCCACGGAAGTCACTCTTAAGGGTTTTCCTACTAAACACTAATTCAGCTCAAGAAATCTTTCTTTCCATTCATTTTTGCCAACCCCCTTCCCTCCTTTCTCCCTTCCCTCTTGTAAGGGAAAAACAAGTAAAGGATAACTCCTTCTAACTGATAATTGTCTAGTGGAAAGAGGGTTACTGAGGTTCATCCGTAATTCATTAGGTCTTTCTTAGAGCCAGTAATAATATTTTTATAACTTAACTTAATTTATTATTCATAACTAATAACAGCATGCTAACCAAATTGTTTATCATCTTTATTCAACCGTAAAAATAAAAATAAAAATAAAAAATCCAAAATAACTAAAAAAAATCTAAAAATGTTACAAAATAATTTCCTATATAAAATTTTCATTATTTCACACAGTAAAACAAGAATTTCATAAATATTACATTATTTCACAAAGTAAACAAGAATTTCATAAATATTACAAAATACATGAAAGAAATGTCACACCACTAAAACTAAATTCTTTCAACATAATAGAAAACTTCCATATTATAATTTTACAAACTTCTATGTTAACAAAATAAATTTATTTCAAAATAAAAATACATAAATTTGAAAGTTACCTAATAAAAGTTTAAGTGTATCCAAAGAAATAGGTTCAAATTTAATATTAAAAAAGTTTAATATTAAATTTCATATATATAAATATAAAGTGAATTTATATTATCTTTTAATATTAAATGATATAAAATTGATTTTATTTATTTATTTATTTATTTTATTTTATTTATTTTTATTTTATTTAAGAATATAAATTGCATTCATCATAAATTAAATGGAAACTATAATGTTTTGTATAATTTATTATATATTTTATTAAAATTAATTAATTTTGAATTAAAAATAATAATAATTATTATAATGATGTTAACTAATATTAATAATGGTTTATTAGATTATAACAAAATAAAAGACTATTAACAAAGTAAAAGACTAATTGAGATTCTTTAATATTTTATTTCTATGATAAAAAAGAATGGAGAGAAGCATTCCCATGTCACCATTATAAGCCAAGTAATCCAAGAGAAAGTGTTTATAATCTTCAACCTTCTTAGTATCACAAAGATGACAGATTCTTTTGTTCCAAGGAGTTTTGAGAATTGACCAATGTTGATTTTCACTCTGAAGCTCATGAGAATTAGTTCTTATCTTCACAATGTTCATTTTCTTCTTAGCATTTTTCAAAAAAATCTCTAGTTAGCAGGATTGGGGTTGATCATCTCCTTATAATAAATTAGCTTCCTTTTTCTTTCTAACTCCTTATCGTCCCACAACTTTCCTTAAATTTGGAAGTAACAACACTACTAATTTTATCATTTTTCTCCAAGATGATCTATTTTTTTATCCCCCAATGTTCGAGCCAAGGCTAGACATTCTTATGCTAGCCTTGCTTGAGTTGGAGGTGGGGGTTTAGCTAGAGTTATAGGTAATTTTGTGGAACCTCAAGGATTCCATGTTGTAAAACGTCTTCTTATACATTAGATACCTAAGCATAACAATGCTTTCAGTGGGGGAAATGCTAGCTTCAATCAAAATGATAGGGTAGAGAATATTTCCTTTTATATTGAGGTTGTGGGTTATAAATTTCTTTTGGATCAACTCAATCTTTCTCCATGATTCTCTAGATATATTGCAACCACAAACCTCACATCCATATAATATAATAGGGGTGAAGAAATTCTCAAAGAGGATTTTTTTTTACTCCATACTCAAAGATTTGTCAACTAACACTTGTTTTCAAGCTCATAATAAGATTTCCAACCTCCTATTATCCTTTTTTCAATGTTATAATTCTAGTCGAGCTGATGATGAATGGAAATACCTAAATTTGTATGAAGAAACATTCTCCATGTGATTTTTATCACAAAGGAAATTGTCATTGTTGATATTTTTGGATTTAATTATCATGACTCTACTCTTGCTTGTATTAAAAGTCATACCCATCTTGGAGTAGTAATCATGGAGGATTCTACTTTTCTTGTTGATATCATCATGCCTTCTCAAAAGAAGAACAATATCATTGGCATAAATGAGAAGAGTAATGACCATACCAGTGGGCTTGCGGCCATCACATCATGTAGCTTTCTCCTCTAGCTTATAAATGTGAATGAAAAAAGGGTAGGGATAGTAAACCCTTGCATAAATTTGATATTGCATTTAATTTCTCTAGACCAACTCTCTGTGATCTTAAACTTGGAAATAACATTCTCGTATAGCCTAGTCATAGCAACCCTCAACTCGAGAGGAGTCATTATCTCTTCAATTATCTACCACAACTTATCTTGAGGAACCATGTCAAAGGTTTTCCTAAATTATACAAAACAACAAAAGAGTTCAATTTCATTATTACAACATTCCTTGGAAATGATCTTAAGAGTGAGAAGATGGTCAATAGTCGAGTGATGTCTCAAAAAACTAGCTTTCCCTTTAGCTCTTTTACCATGGCTTTCAAGGGAGAGGTTAATTTTATTTTCCAAAATTAACCCTTATAGTTTGGCTAAAATGTGGTTGGCCATAATAGTCTTATAGTTAGAGGGAACGTTTTTATACCCGCTTTTAAAGATAGGCATAATAAAGCTTTGAGTCCAAGGGTTAGGGAAGCCATGTTTTAGTGTTAAATTATATATATATTATATATATATGAGAGATTGTGGATGTTGTAATATAATGCTCCTTTCTTTTCCTTTCTCATTATTGACTTTAATTTTTTCTATGTTCCATTTTGCTAATCATATATATATAGATTTATGTTTTAAATTATTTATGTTTCGAAATTATAATCTAATTTTATTTTTATTTTTATGTTTGTGACTAGCAGAATCCGTAATGTGTTGACTCTCCTACTTGCGTCACACGGGTTCAATCCCCAACAACTACCACTATAACCTCCAGGTGCAACCGTACTACCCCTAAGCATATCACACATCTAAATCGAGGTTTGAACCTATGCCTACATAGTAGCATGAATTTTGTAGCAGTATGTTCGCTGGCCAACAAGTCAAACCCGTAAGACTTAATGTAATTCCATTTTAACATTATATTAATATTTAATTTAACCTCAAAATATATATTTAATAAAATAATTAATATAACCCTTTTTCATTTATATATATATATATATATATATATATATATATTATAAATAAATATAAATATATAATATATTATTAGTTAATTTTTTATTTCTATTTTAATATCTTAATCCATTTTTTTATTAATAATGCTTGTTTTAGTTTGATCGGGTTTTAATAGCATTTTCTGTTTCAATTTTAACAATTAGTAATTTGACACATATTTACGATATTTTCTAATTATTTCACATTTACCCTTATTCTATCATTAATACATTGAAAATTCATTTACCCTTATTCTATCATTAATACATTGAAAATTTAATTTAATCCTTCATTTTAATAATCCAATTCGTTAATTCTAATATTACGATTTTATTGATTAATAAAATAAATTATTAATTATGGTAATATTTTAAACATACTTTTCCCATTTAGTAAATTAATCTAATCATCTTCATTCAATTCCTTATCGAGTTTGACTTATTCTTTTTTAATAAAATAAATTACTAATTAATGGGAATATTTTAAACTTACTTTTCCAATTAAGCTAACCATCTTCATTCAATTCATTTTAAACTTACTTTTACCATTTAGTAAATTAATCTAATCATATTAATTCAATTCCTTATCAAGTAAACTAATTACGTCGTAAGGTGTTTCCTTCTGAAATGAACTTCCCTAAAATCTACCTGTCATCCCTGTGTGTCGTTAGATTATGTGTTAGACGATTAGAGTATTGTTAATCGTTCGATTAAAGGAAGGTAGTTGAATGGTTGTAACTATTCATGATATGCTCACGTCACCGCAAGTGTCGCAGGGTTTGGAATGAGCCTGCACTACGAAGCTGAAGTGAACAAAGTTATTTCACAGAGCAATGGGTGTCCAAATCGATCTCCCCAGTGGATATTGCAACTCCAACCAGACTTATTACAGCAGTAAAAAACTAGTGGATTTTCCCCAAGACGAATTCCTGGATCTCCCCACCCACGTTTCCTCGCTTCGCCACAATGGCACATAGCCCTCATCAACTCTGCCACTGGGGAATCCTGATAATGTATGTGGACCATCAAAATAATCTTAGAAGTATTGATAAAAGGGAACAACTTTAAAGTGAGGTTATAACCACGATGTAAATATTAACATAACAGTATTAATGTTATAACAATGACATAAAAATTCCAATGATACATGAATGTTTATATTTGAACTAAGTGGATAGTTGAATATTTACTATACAGTAATAGTGGGTAAGAAAATAAAGTTTTTTTTCATATCTATAGTTGTGTTAAATATGAGGATTCATGACATATTGTATCAGAGCGCTCACGTTACCAAGCTAAGACCTCTGGAATAAACAAATAACAAATTTGGTGATATGCACGTAGGAAACAAGAAGAAATTAGTATGAGAAGAACTAGGAATTACCACCTAGATCTGTAATGGGGACGGGCCCACGATATTTCATGAAGGAAATCCTAAAGTTTGGGTACAACTGGGCGATCAGTCGTGGAATACCAACCTAGATATTATGGTGACTGCACAAGAATTAAAGGATGAAATGGCCCGGTTATGGGAAGGCAATGAAAGAGTAATTTAGGAACAAGAAAAAATTATGAAGAGCCTGTCCGATAGACAAAATAATCAGCTAGCGGTACCTAGTCCTGAACAAAGAAATATGACGGAAGAACAAGAGTTTCAGACAAAGGATGTGGAAAATGAGGGTGGTGAGGAAAATTATGAAGAAGAATCAGATAATGTGTCCAATCACAAGACAAAGAAAAGGAAGAAAGTGGAACTTCAAGGGGAATTTCGAAAAATAAAGCCTCCTCTTTTCGATGGCGAATAGGAAGAAGCAGTTGAAGCATGGCTTATAAATATGAACAAATATTTCCATCTATACGAATATGACCATAATTTCAAGGTCTGCTTGCCTATTTTTTAGCTACAAGGAAAGGCCACACTATGGTGGGAAGAAGACAGTTTGAGGAGTAAATGAACAAAGTATAACCTCGAAAAGAGTTCAAAGGTATTTTAAAGAAAAATATCTATCAAAGAGATTTTATGATGAAAAATCAAAAGAATTTCATGACCTTCGACTAGGCCAAATGTCTATGGATGAGTTCATAACAAAGTTCACGTCGTTATTTCGGTATGTTCCTTACATACACAAAGAAAAAGCAAAGGTGCAGATGTTCATCAGTAGTCTACCCCTTTTCATGAAAGAACGAATGGAATTTGAAAATCCAAAAAAAATGGATGAAGTTATTCATAAGGAACAAATTTGCTATCATCGCAATAAGCCAAAGGGAGACATGAGTAAGAGATGGACTGATAAAAAGGGAAGTAAATTTGTTCCTAGTCACAAAGGGAATAAGGGCACAAGCAACAAAGGACTGTACAAGGGGCAAACCAACTAGAATTTTAATAAAAACCAACCCAGATTTAGAGTACTAAGTAAAGCTAGAACTAATGAGAAAACTGGAAGAACTGAAACAAAGTTAACTATTAGGCCTCCTATACAGTGTTGGGGATGCAGAGGTCCACATTATGTCAAAAAAGTCCCACACTGCAAGGGAGTTGACTAGATTTGACAAATGCAAGAAGCCTCCATGGTAGGATAAATAGTAAGGAGCCTCCCTAAAATTAATGCCGCTCTGGAGGATCATCATGCGGAATTTCAGGCAACAATGATCGAATTTGAAGGTAAACTTTTTGACCAAATTGTATCTATTTTGATTGATCTTGGAGCTACATTGAGTTATGTTAGCCCCAAGATTGTGGAACAATATAAACTAGAAGTAGTAAAGTTTAAAAATCCAAGCTAGTACAACTAGCCACAGGAGCCAAAAAAAGAGTTTTGGCCAAAGTTAGTAACTGTCTTCTAGAATTAGCTAACCAATCCATTATGATAGATTTGAACGTGTTACCCTTAGGGTCATATGATGTACTTATACGCATGGATTGGCTAGAAAAACATTGTTCCACTATTAATTGCAAGACCAAAACCATTAATTTCCGAAATTAGCAAGGGGAAAGACAAGAGATGCAAGGTATTCAGAAACCTTTGCAAATAAGACCTATAAAAACTTCCCAACTAGCAAAATGCATCAAGAAGGATTTCCATATTTATGTGATACAAGTAGTTTATGCTGACTCTAAAGAGAAATCGACTGGTTTAGAAAATATATCAGTGCTACAAAGTTTTCTAGATGTTTTGCTTGAAGAAATCCTGGGTCTACCCCAAAAACGGGATATAGATTTTACCATTGAGTTAATTTTGGGGGCTGCCCCAATTTCTAGAGCCCCTTACCATATGAGTATCCCAGAGCTAACAGAGTTGAAAATGCAAATACAAGAGATGTTAGATAAAAATTATATACGGTCGAGTGTATCCCCTTGGGGAGCTCCAGTACTTTTCGTCAAGAAGAAAGGTAGAACATTACGAATCTGCGTGGATTATCGTCAGTTAAATAAACTGACTATTAAGAATAAATACCCCCTCCCTTGTATAGATTATTTATTCGATCAAGTAAAGGGGGCAATCGTATTCTCTAAAATTGACCTCCGATCAAGCTATCATCAAATTTGAATAAAGGAGGAAGATATAGAAAAACAACATTCAGAACTCGATATGGACATGATGAGTTGGTGGTTCTACCCTTTGGGCTGACTAATGCCCCTACAACTTTCATGTGTCTCATGAATAACATATTTTGTCAATACTTAGACAAATTTGTGCTAATCTTCATTGATGACATATTGATCTGCTCCAGAAGCATGAAAGAACATAAGGAGCATCTTCGAATTGTTCTTCAAATCGTAAGAGAACACCAGTTGTATGCCAAGTACAACAAGTGTGACTTCTTGAAGGAAAAAATCCAGTACTTAGGACATATTATCACCAAGGATGGGATCGCATTTGATCTGGAGAGAATAAGAACTATCATGGAGTGGTCAGTACTGAAAGATGTGGCAGACATAAGATCATTCATGGGCCTAGCTAGATATTATAGGCGATTTTTGGAAGGTTTTTCTAGGGTGGCGTACCCTATTACCTCTCTACAAAAGAAAGGAAAGGCCTTTAGATGGACCCCTCACTGCCAAAGGAGCTTTGATCAGCTTAAACATCTACTCACCATCGCCCCTATTTCGAGTATTTTCGATCCTAACAAACAATATGTAGTTTGTACGGATGCTACCAAAGAAGGTGTAGGTGGTGTATTAATGCAAGAAGATAGGGTTGTAGCCTATGAGTCAAGGAATATTAAATAATATGAATAGAAATATTTTGTTTATGATTTGGAATTAACAGCAGTAATTCATGCTTTGAACATGTGGCAACGCTACTTATTAGGAAAGAAATTTTTGTTATTAACAGATTATCATAGTCTGACAAACTACCTCAAATAGTCCACTCTAAATGCTAGGCAAGCCTATTGGGCTAACTTCCTAAGTGAATTTGACTTTGAAATCATACATTTGAAGGAAAAAGAAAACAAGGTTGTGGATGCTTTAATTCGAAAGATGAATTGCTTATATGAAATTTCTTTTAGTGAATCTTGAACTACCTTCTATGAGCAGATTCATGAAACAACCATGGAAGATTTAGTTTATAAACATTTATGGTAGCAAGCAAAAATTGAAAATAGCCATGAACATCAATTGGGATATGAGGTCAATCCAAATGAACTACTGATCTATAGGAAGAGGCTATATGTACCAAACCAAAAATTGCTTAAAAATTCAATCTTAGATGAATATCATAAAAGTCCTTATGTAGGGCACCCAAGATAACATAAAATGATTTTTTCCCTTAGAAAAATAATTTTTCTGGCCTAGTATGAAGAAAGAAGTAGCTGAGTATTTACGACATTGTTTGGAATACTAGCAGGTAAAGGCGGAACACCAAGACCCAATAGGGTTGCTCCTCCCACTACCAATCCCTGAATGGAAGTGGGAAACCATATCTATTGATCTCATCACCAGACTGCCTAATAAAAAAGGCTAAGTAACTCTATCATGGTAGTGGTAGATAAATTGAGCAAATCTACTCATTTCATACCAGTTCAATAAACTTATAAAGCAGTGAAAATTGCAAACATTTTTGTGCAGAATATTTTTAAGTTACATGGTATACCCAAAATGATCATCTTTGACTAAGATGTGAAATTTACATCAGCCTTTTGGAAGGCCCTTTTTGATGGATTGGACACACAACTACACTTTAGTACTGTGTATCATCCTCAAATGGATGGATAGATTGAAAGAGTAAATCAAGTAGTCGAAGACATGTTGCAAACCTACCTAATGCAACAACCTTCTAAGTTGGAGGATTACCCGCACTTAGTGGAATTTTATTACAACAATGGGTATCATACATCTTTACAGATGATTCACTTTGAAGTGTTATACAAATGAAAGTGCAAGACACCTTTGAGTTGGAGTGGCCCAAAAGACAAACTAATGTTAGGACTAGAGATGCTAGAGGAGATGGAAAAGATGGTAAAAAAGGTATGAAGCAATTTAAAGGCTGCTCAGGATCGAAAAAATAATTTTTTTGATCTAAATAGGACCTTTTGAGAATTCAAGTAGGACCACACGTTTACATTCAGGTACGAACCACAAAAATTACCTTGCAGTGGATCGGATGTGCTAAATTAGCACCTCGATTTTGCAAGCCTTTCCAAATTCTAGCTCGAATTGGGCCAGTGGCTTACCAGCTTCCTTTACCTAGCCATATCCATGTACACAATGTATTTCACGTTTCCTTACTTAAGATATAAATTTATGATGTTAATCACATAATCAATTGGCAGAATATACAGATAAAGTATAATATAGACATTTTATATATTCAGATGTTTTACTTTGTTTAAAAAAAAGGGAGGGGGCGGGGGGGTTGACTGACAGACTAAAGTATTTTATTGCTTTGTATAGGTTAAACCGGGAGGCAAATTCCCAGTCGAACCTCTGCGTATGCTTGATCAAAGGGAATTAACGTTGCGGAAACAAGTTATCACCCAGGTTAAAGTGCAGTGGCAACACTATGGGCTAGAAGAGGCCACCTGGAAAAATGAGCAGGTTATGAAGGAAACCTTTCATGAATTATTTTCAGGAAGAAAACATTGGGACGATGTTACATATTGGGGAGGAAGATGTGATATCCCCAAATTATGTAAATATTTTAATTACTGCAAACCAAACAATTTGATATTATTTTAAATATGGATTTATTTTTGAAAACCCTTATGCATGAATGAATTATAGTTACATGTAAATACAATTTTACTCACTAAGTGGTTAGGAAAACAATTATTAGCCTAACTAATTCTTGAGTATTTACTCAAAGAAGGATCAAGAGGATTGGAGTATCTAAAATCAGAAAAGAAAGAAAAAGAAGAAAAGTTTGTGGTGAAACATCAGACAGAGTTCTCATGCTACGTTTGGTTTGGACCAAATAGCCATTAGAGATATTTAAGAGCTCATCCAAGAGATAGTAAGAAAATTTCCTAGGTATAGGAACAGCTCGGGGGGAGACTACCACGAGAGTATTCTCAAGGTTGGGAGGCATATTATTGAGGAGCAAGTCTAAGCTGCAAGACCAATCTAGAAGAGAATTTTGAACTAGATAAGTAAAATTATCCTACAGATAAATATAGAAGAATAAGTTATTTATTTTCTAAAAGTATTTTTGTGTTTAAGGCTATTAATATGAAGAAATCACAAAAACTATGTAGAAGTTAAATATACATGAAACCTGTAATAGACTCTAAAAGTGGTCAAATGGCATCGGAACAAGCAGACTAACATGCAAAGACATGTATCGAATGACAAAAAAGTAGACTGTTAAATTACAAATCCACAATAGGTACAAAATAAAAGGAAGAACTTCATAAAAGATTATTGAAAAATCAAATAACCGAACTATATACCAACGTTAAGCAAGAAAAAAAAGCACTAAAAGTCTTTAGTTATCCTACTAGCATTAATGATAATTTTTCCATGACAATGAAAGCCATGCTAGAACCAAGAACTTAGCATATCAAGTTTATGTTCATTTTGAATCATTCTGACTATAATTAATAATATAACAATTTTAGGATAAAATATGGGGAAAAACCCTCATAGTAAGAGAGACTTTATGTATCAGTAATGTACCAAACTACAAGTGAAACTCTAGAATAATTTTAGATAACAACAGAACGAAGCATTATAATCTCATAAATTAACCCTATATAGCTCAATCTGGGTAATACAATAGGACCCAAGAGATATTGTTTAATCCTTTAAGCATCGAAACATTCCTAGTTCAAACAAGTATCGAACTCCAAAGGCATGGCATACATTTGTCTAAAATCAAGACAATACATATTATGTATAAGCCACAATAGGCAAACAAAACAAACAATAGATTACAACTTGAGTAAGCAGAGGCTTAAAACACTGTATTATCTTGTAAATTCCCCAAAGGGTTTAAATTACAGTCATCACAATTAAAAAGTATTGTATATATTAAAAATCCATAATCAACCCATAGTCTAGCTATCGAGTTTGCCCGCAAAGGTTGGGCCAGTTTCGAATAGAAACCAGACAACATCGACCTCACCTCACACACCCAAAAATGAAATACATACACTGTCTCAGGTGGATAAACCTCCATGCAATTAAAAGAGACAGAACCAGAACTATATGCTTAAAACTGTTACAAATCCCTAAAACAATGAAATTCATCCATAGTAAAACTCTGAACTAGATCAAATACCCGAAAAAGGGACTGAGCTTCTAGCTTGAAGTCTGGCAAGATGGATAAGAGCTCCATCCACCCTTCACCTGGGAGTCCACTCCACCTGCAAACCATACCTCCCAACCAGGAGGGAAACACAAGTTAAACTTCATATACATAAAACCATAAGCATACAAATAACTGAAGTTGGAATGCAATCTAAAACCAGTACCTTTGATAGGCTTATGGTACTGTTGTTTCACTGAACTAGTAGTGACCCAAAAACTGATAAGGTAATAGCATAGACTACCATGGCATGGAAGGGGAGGCTCAGAATTCAGCGGTTCTAACACTTAGCCAAGGAACAACAATACAGATACACCGAAACCCTCTTGCAGAGCAGGACGAAGACTACCATCGGAGGGGAGAAATAATGACCCAGAATTTCCAAGCCATCAGAATCATAAGGACCTGAGTACGTTACCAATCGTTGAATTTAGATCAAGGTCTCATGACTGTAGATAGGATCCAAAATCCCAAAACTATAGAGGCGCTCCATAGAATTGAAGAATTTGAGAGACTAGACCTTTTCCCTAGGCTGCCACAATAGCCAGAGGAACTTCAGTAATTAATGAGACCACGAGGCAGCAAATGCAGTATCAAGTATTAAGCTAAATATTAAGAAAATATCATGTAAACTTTCAACCTTAGTTGATAGGACGAGTTGATCCTAGGTGTATTTAAAACAAATGTCAATCCACAGTACTGACAAATCTCGAGAATGTATGTGGACCATCAAAATAATCTCAAAAGACTTGATAAAAGGGAACGACTGTAAAGTGAGGTTATAACCACGATGTAAATATTAACATAATGTTATTAATGTTATAACAATGATATAAAAATTCACAATGATACATGAATGTTTATTATTTGAACTAAGTGGGTAGTTCAATGTTTACTATACAACAATAGTTGGTAAGAAAATAAAGTTTTTTTTTACATGTATAGTTGTATTCACTATGAGGATTCATGAAAAAAAATTTAAAAAGAGAGGGCACGAATTCAACTTCTACTTAGTTTCAAGTCATTTTCTCTCTTGAGATTAATTGCATGATTCTTAATGACTTTTCTTAACTTCCTATGTTGGAAGTGATCAATCCTTGTGATGACCCAGGAATCCTAAATTCAGACATATTGTTTATATTTCTCTACATGTTAAGTTAAAGATGAGGTACAAGAATAACTATGGTTAATGTCTAATCAATAGAATGAGAAAAATTAATATGTTTTGATAGTCACATGATTTTCAGCTCAATGGTTACTCCATTTCAGTTCAACAACTTCCTCAATTTGGTTGAAGTTGTCTTAGAAATGTAAAACGAGTACCATCATTGATAATTGGAAGCATCCCTCAGCTAACTCAAGCAACGGACCAAAGAACCACCCCCCTAAATCGCTGACCTCTTTTACCGAGTCTACGTAATCCCTTCTCCCTATAATTTAATATTTGTCAACCCTATTGATCACCACACATGGGATGCTCCATCACCAATCTTGCTCCCATCCATGTATTCCCAATCCAATGTGGCTTATTTATCATGTCTAATGATTCATGCCATCAAGAGACTGATTCCTCATCTATTGTTAATTCTTCACTCCTACTTGAACATTCCCTCCATCTAGAAACCATAACCTCGTCAGTTGATTTTGTCATTTCTTTTAATTCTAACCTTCCTCCTCTTGTTGATAATAATAAAAAGATTTTTAGGAATAAGAGTGATGAAAACATTGAGAATAGGAATAATTATATTAAGAAGTATAAAATGGAATAATAATAATATAAATATTAATGGAAATATAACTAATAATAATAATAACAATATATTATTAATGAAAATAGTTTTGATAATGAAATTTCTAATAATAAGTATATTGATTTTTTTTATTTTATTAATAATAAAAGAGTGATTAATTTGTCTAATTTCTCTTTTGAACTCTGTGTCTTTAGTTTTTTTGGAGAAAGGTTTAAATTTTTCCTTTCTTCCTATAAAAAACCCTATGGAAGAGATTATTTATGGCATCAAATATGGGATAAAGGACCTTCTTAATAACATTAAGGATGTTATAAGAAATTATTGTGTAGTTATCCTTGGGAAGGTAAGGTCCCCTAGGAACAACATTAGCAAGCTAGAATTTTATGTCCTTAAGTCTTTAAACAATAACCTTGACATCGTTGTTATCAAAGCCGACAACGGTGGGGTTGTTGTGATCTTAGATTAGGAGGATTACTGTAGAAAAATGTTGGGTCACTTGTGTAACAATGGGATCTACAATAAACTTAATAAAAATCCCCTTAAGAGAATCATGAAAGTCGTGGCTCTTGCCATAAAATCTAGTAGAAATGTTGGCTCCATTATCCATAAGCTCATCTAAAGTAACACTCTTACTCCTAGGATCTATTGACTCCCCAAGATCCATAAGGATGAGGTAAACTTTCTTTATCTTTGAAGGGATGTTTTATGAGAGAACTTGTGGCATATCCATGGGTTCTCCTCTTTCCCCAATCGTGGCTAACATGTTTATGGAGGAATTTGAATGCAAAGCATTGGGATCAGCCTAATTCAATCCAAAGCTTTGAAAAAGGTTTATGGATGACACCTGCTTCATCTCAACTCATGGAAGGGAAAAGTTGGATCTATTTTTTTCAACATCTTAACAGTCAATATATCTCTATCAAGTTTGCTATGGAGTGTGAAATCAATGGTAGCCTTACTTTTCTTAACATTTTGATATCAAAGAAGGACAATGGTTCTTTCTTGCACCAAGCCTTTCGAAAGAAAACTCACACTTAGCAATATCTTCATGCTAAGTCCCATCATTATCCTACTCAAAAAAAGGGAGTTCTTAACACTTTAGCTACCTATGATTTAAGAGTGTCTGATGATAATCATTTTGATGATGAGAATACCCATCTCCTTGAAATTTTAAAAAATAATGGTTATAGTAAACACCTGTGTCTCAAACCCTTACGTGAAATAACCCAATGTCCTAGGGTATTAAAAGAACAAAGAGAACAAAATTATCGGGTTCACCTTCCTTTTATCGAAGGAAACACTGGTAGGATTGCTAGGATCCAAACCTTTAGGCCCCTAAACATAATTAGGAGCTCCCTAAAGTTAGTCAAAGATGTTATCAACCCTAAAAATATAAAAGGTGTTTATATGATCACATATTCCTGTGGAACCTGTTGGACATTGGATAAACCAACACTCCGTGTGTGTTTCATGACATGCACTAACCACCTCTCATGGATCCTTATCTCTAGAAATGCGATCATTGACTAACACCTGCGGGTTTTGGTCTAACGACAATCATGATTCCCAACACGTGGCATTTGAGTGTAGGTCATGAGTTCGATACGCACCCGGCTCACACTGGTGGGGAGATTGTTAGACATTGAATAAACCAATTCTCCCATGTGTTTCATGACATGGACTAACCACCTCTCATGGATCCTTATCTTTGGTGATGCGATCACTGACTAACACCTGCAAGTTTTTTTTTATCGGAAATCTCGATTCCCAACAAGACCCCTACATTAGTGAAATTGATCACCCAATAAATCAAAGGATCCATGAGCATGTCGTCGATATCAAACATGGGAAGACCTGCTCCTCGACTTTGGCATAACATGTGAAAAAGATAAAACACCACATCTGTATAGAAGAGGCTAAGGTGATTGCAGAAATTGATCATTTTCATCACTTAAAGTTTAGGGAGGGCATATAAATTGAAAGAATGCTAAGTAATCTTAATAGAGATGATGGTTGGAAGATTAGTAGTTGTTGGAACTCGACTCTTTCTGTTATGAAACCAACTCACAAAAATATAGAAAAGATAGATCAACGCCTTAGAAATAAACCTCTTTAATGGGGCATCCTCCTTTACATTACACAAAATGAACAATTCTTAGATGATACAAATGATAAAACCTCCTTCTATATATAGGATTCTAAGGGGTCCTAATATAATCAAAACCGACATAACAATAATAATGTAAGGGCACAATAATAACAACAGTGGGATTCTATGGGGCACAACAGTAACAATATGGGGACTACATGGGTACAACAATATAATAAGGGGGTTATACTAATAACAATAAAGGGTTACACTAGTAGTATAGGGGCCTAACATGCCCCTCTCCTTCAAAAAGTGTTGTCCTCAACACTTGAGTAGTTCTTGGTGCTTCGTATAAAATTATTGTCCTCCCATGTGGAATATTCAGTGGGTAAGTTTTTCCACTTTATGAGATACTCCGAAATCGATTGATTTCATAGCTCTTTGGTTCTTGTTTCTATGAGTGCTCCACGTTGCAATATGATTTTTCCTTCCTCTTCAAGTTCTCGCAATATTGTTTGAATTGGGATCTTATGCAACATTTGAATGGGTGGCCACACTTCTTCATCCTTCTTCCATTCGTCCCTTGCTTCATTTATCCAATCTAGTTCGATAATAGAAATAGCACAACACAATGCTTCCACATCCTCATCCTTTCTTGAGAGTGCATCTGCAATAAAATTTTGCTTCCCTTTTCTATAGATGATGTCAAAGTCATAACCCAACATATTTGTGACCTATTTTTTCTATTCTTCTAAAGATAATATTTGTTCTAAGAAGTATTTGAGACTGTCATGATCCATTTTTACCTTGAAGTGTCTTCCCATTGGGTAAGGTTGTCATTTCTTGAGTGCATGTAGTATTGCCAACATTTCCTTCTC
Organism: Pinus taeda; assembly: GCA_000404065.3. Classification (NCBI taxonomy): domain Eukaryota; kingdom Viridiplantae; phylum Streptophyta; class Pinopsida; order Pinales; family Pinaceae; genus Pinus; species Pinus taeda. The sequence goes on along the minus strand of APFE030252700.1, from coordinate 102,607 downwards.
ATAAATAGCTTGCTTGAGATGTAGCCGTAAAGATACCCAATCACCTACATCAAAACATTTTTCACTGCGATGCTGATCTACCTGTTGTTTCATTCGATTCTACACCAAAATGATGTTATCCTTTAAAAGTTGGAGAACTTGTTGTTGATGCTCGATATGATCTTTCACTTCTTGAACCTTTTTCTTCTTGATATGTCCTTCTATCTTTAGAGTTTGAGGAGTGGTAATTTCTTCCAATGCTTTACAAGATATGGTCGGATTCATTACTTGATGCTTGATGTGATCTTTTACTTCTTAAGCATTTTTATTCTTGATATGTCCTTCTATCTTGATAGTTTGAGGAGTGGTAATTCCATCCAATGCATTACAAGATATGGTTGGATTAATTTCTTCTTTCTCGATGTGATATTTCACTTCTTCAACCTTTTTCTTCTTGATATGCCATTCTATCTTAAGAGTTTGAGGAGTGGTAATCCTCACTAATGATTTACAAGATATGGTCGGATTTGTTTCTTCTTTTTCTGGGGTTCGTTCCTGGTGTGTATCCTCTTCTTTTGATGTTTCTTCATCCTTTTCTTCCTCCTCTTCAAAATCTATGTAAAAAAATTTCTTCTCGGCACATTTATGACCTTTAGTGCATTTTCTATCACAATTGTAACAAAGCCCTTTTTCTTTTTTTTCTTCCAATTGTTGTGGTGTCACCCTTGCAGGTTGTGGAAGGCTAGGAGAAACAACACTTCCACTTCAATAGTTGTGAGGGGTATAATTCCTTGTTTCAATAATTTTTCTTTCCATTTTTCTTGCCAACCTGAATGCCTTCTCCAATGAATCAGGTTCCCAAAGACAAAATTAATGTTGAATGTTATCCTTTAAATTCCCTATCGAGACACCAATCCTCTGCTTCTCTGGAATTTCATTTTTCTTATATTCAATTTTTGAAAGTCATCAATGTGCTCTACCATTGAACACTTTTGTTTGAGATTTATCAATTGGCTAAAGAAGGTGTTTCTCTTTGTATCCTCATAATGTGTTATCATTTCCTCCATGAAAATTGACCGCATGACAAGTAGTTTACGAGAACAAAGCCCTTTATACCATAAAAATTGATTCATTTATAAATAATTAGATACAATACTTACCTTTTGTAACAATGGTACACCACGTAGATCAAAATATTTCTCCATATGTAGTGTCCAATTTATCGGATCCTTGCCATCAAACTTCTTCATCTCGCGTTTTGTTGATTTTAGGAGCTCAATATTGAAACGACTGTAACTTTGTAATTTCAAATGTTCCTGTTCTGAAATGACAATTTGTAGTAGTCCTCTGTGTCCTCTTTCCAATGCCACTTGTCTGATCGAAATTGGATTCTCCAAGGAAGAGTTATGCACAATATCCCAATATGACCTCATTATACACCTTTTCATAATAATGAACTTGTATGACGTTCCACATGTCACTATTTTGACCTACAGATCTGAACAATACATACAAAAAACTATAGTCCGTCCTCTTTTTGTGACTTCTTACGAGATTTCAATCTAATGCTACGCGAGACAGTTATGACGAGTTTCCCACAATGACCTATTTGGGAGGTAATTCATGGGTTTGCAAAAACCCTAACTTCCTTAGACTATGTCTCCGAGCATATAGCGAGACAGGATCTGAAATTTGGAGACGAGGTTCAGATCGATTTCTTATCAAATGGGTTTTTGTTTTAGCTTCTGAAACTTCATAGCGAAAGAGTTATACCGAAAATCCCACGATGACTTGTTTTAGCTTAAATTCAGGAGCTTGCCAAAACTCTAACTTCCTCAGATCATATCTCCGAAAATATAGCGAGACACGCTTTGAAATTTGGACCCGAGATTCAGCGTGCGTTCCTCTAAAATGAGGTTTTTTTTTTACTTCTGAAATGTTGCAGAAAAATTTATATCGAAAAGGCCATGATGACCTATTCGGAGCAGTGAAACCTTAGAATCCAAAGCTGTAATACCAAATGTTATGAAACCAGCTCACAAAATGACAGAAAAATAGATCAATGCCTTAGAAATAACCCTCTTCGAGGGGGCAACCTCCTTTACATTACACAAAGGACAAAACCTTTTTTCTATATATAAGAGTCGAAGGGGTCATAATATAATCAGAGCCGACATAACAATAATAATGTAAGGGCACAATAATAAAAATAGTGGGCTTCTATGAGACACAATAGTAGCAATATGGGGACTACATGGGTACAATAATATAAGAAGTGGGTTGTACTAATAACAATAAGAGGTTACACTAGTAGTATAGGGGCCTAACATTTTCTTCTTAATTGTTGTTTTCTATTGATTTTTTTTATGTATTTCTTTATATTTTTCCTCATTTTATTATTTTATAGAATCTTCTATTATTAATTTAATTTAACTCATTATATCAATATTTTAATTATATACCTTTATTATTTCTTTGGTCTACTTATTCTCTTTATGGTATATTAATCTTATGTTTTTTTTATTTTTTTCGTAAGATTGGTAACACTACATCTTCATCATCTCCAACTTCTCACCCCAATCTAGAGATAGCACAAGATTTGAAACCCAAAACTCATCATGTCCAACTTCTCACCCCAATCTGGAGATAGCACAAGATTTGAAACCCAAAACTTCCAATTAGAGTGATTGAGCTACCCAAAAAAACTTATTTATTTTTACTTCTATTTAAGTTATATGTAAGAATAAATTAATTATTAAAAATATTTTTTTTTAATAATTTGTCATTTTCTCTGTGAATTTTTTGTGAATAGTCCAAATTTTATTTTTAAGTTAATTATTTTTATTGATTATTTATTTTAATTTAATTTATTTAAATATTTTATTTTATATTAAGTTTTTTCTCTAATTTTCTTTTGATTTATTTTTATTTTTCAAAGTTTATTGAAAATTGGTTTTTAATATTTTCCAAACTACAATGTTTCTCCATTTTCAAATAAGTTTAATGTTATATTCCTTGTGTTCAAATTATTATATATATTAAACCTTGAACATGTGGCTTTTAATTTTGAGTTGATTATATATTTATTATTTCTATTTTATTATTATTTTTTCATATTAATTATTTTAACTCAATATTTATTATTAATTTTTGGAATGTTATTCGTTATGAACATTTTATTTTAACTGTTTGACTCTTTTCAGTGTACATAACGTTCACTATTTAATATCTTGACCCTTTTCAATGTACATCAGGTTCACTATTTAATATCTTGCCCTAATGAGACTTCCCATCTTTGTCATGACCATTTTATTTCCTGTTTGACTATTTTCGGTGTATTTTCAGTATTTAATATCTTGTTCTGATGGGACTTTCCATCTTTATTTTGTCACGACCATAGGCCACACTAAATAGTTACAAAAATATAGACAAAAAAAATTGCCATTTCAATTTTTCCCAAATAAAATTTAAAATAAATCTTTAATATAAATTCAATAATATATTGATAATTATTATTAATAATTTACTAATATTATACTAATTGGACTTTATACCTTGTGGTTCCTCAATCATTAATTTTTTAATCAATTCAAACAGAATAGAGTTCTGCATATATAATTTAATCACCTTTTTCTTCAATTATCCATCGCATGATCACTAACTCGACACATTGTTTTTCCAGATCGGTTCTTTTGCACATTCCTCTCCTTTCACAACTGCCTTTCCTCAATGGTTAGATTGGGAAACCTCCAGCGATTCTTAGACTCCTTTTATAATTTTCCTTTCTGGAAGTTGTTAGTTGTTAATTTTGGTGGCCACTGTTAGTGAGGTTTTGTAATTTAAGATTAAAGAGACTAGCGCTCTCGGTACGTTTCATTGCATGTAGCACGCTTAAGATCCTACCAATTCTGGAATCTCGGTTCCATGTTCACATTTCCTCTTTTCCTTCTGTAATGTTTTGATTGTTACAATTTATATAAATTTTCTCTGAAACAGTCTCCCTAATGGAGTTATTCTGTGTAATGTTTAATTGTTCTTATGCGTACAGTGTGTAATTATGAATTCATGTGGGTGTACCTGTTATGTTGCACTAGTGATTTGGTGATATTTCCTTTGCGAATTGTTGTCCATCTTACTAGAAATATGGATGCATTTTGTTTTCATGTATACGCTATGAATTGAATATTAGATACTGCTATATGGGCGCATTAAACATGTAATATACTTGATTCTTGTATGGGTTAACCACACAGGTATGTGCTCTTATTGATCTCGTTGAGTGATAGAAAGAATATATCTTTACTTTCGAATTTGTTTGTCTTAAGTAGACATTAGCTTCTGCATATCTCTTGTCAAATTAGAGCTAGGATTATATGTTAGGTTCAGACTAGTTTTTTGAAGTGAATTTTCGTATTTGGTTATCTGAAAAGATGGGATTTGAACAACATAGTCTTCACTTGTAATTCTTTTTTATTAATTTCATTTATGGGTATGTAAGAAAGTTTATAGTTAATTCTCTTAATTACGCCTTACGGTGTTTTTACGCCGTAAGGCGTTTCTCTCTGAAATCAACTCTCCTCTCTACCTACCTGTCATCTTGTAAGCCACACGATTATATGTTAGACGATTGCAACAATTTCAGCCGTTGATTCAAAGGGGTTGCCCAAACGGTTTGGGCGTTTCATTTGGCATCGGGTCGAATAGTTTCATATGCGGCAGAACTATGCGGCAAAAGCATAAACACATTACCTATCTTTTACAGGGCCTTAAGAGTTTCATCAGCACCACTTACGGTAAACGCACCGCCCTCTTCCAGGTTCAAGACCTTGACGACACCGTCCTCTGCCAACAGCGCATAGCACCTCGATCGAACCTCTAAACCCGCAGGTTTATCGCTCAAATCAAGAGTAACACCCAATGCTTTGGTGAATTCTTGATTTCCATCGGCTAGCAGGAGGATCTTATCACCTACATTCAGATTCTGACCCCAAGCCCTCATAACAAAAGCATCGTTTACAGAAACGTAGGCAATTGTGTGAACCCCTTTGGCCTTCAGCTCATCAGCTTTCTCCACAAATCCTGGCAGATGTTTTTGAGAGTAAGTGGGTGTGAAGGCACCGGGAATGGCCAACAAAACCACTTTCTGCCTCTTGGTTAACTCTGAGACTTTAATTGTTTGAATCTCGCCCTCTTTGTCAAAATATGCCAGAGTAGCCTCCGACAGCTTCTCCCCCACTGAAATAGTTGCTCTGATTGATTGTAAAGTTGTTGATGACCGAACAAATGTTGATTTGAAAGGATTTATTGTGTGGGGTTTGGGGCCAAGAACCAGAAATGAAGAACCCTTCAAAACCCTTGAATGATTCTTCAATGCAATAATAGGAGGGCGCAATGTGGGTTTCATAAACGAATAACAAATGGGCATAGAAGGCACCTTGCATGAAAAAGATTTATGCGAGTATAAAGTACAGAAGGGAAAATCCAGAAGTTGTCCATAATGATTTCTTCATTACCTATCTTTTACAGGGCCTTAATTATTTCATCAGCACCACTTACGGTAAACGCACCGCCCTCTTCCAGGTTCAAGAACTTGACGACACCGTCCTCTGCCAACAGCGCATAGCGCCTCGATCGAACCCCTAAACCCGCAGGTTTATCGCTCAAATCAAGAGTAACACCCAATGCTTTGGTGAATTCTTGATTTCCATCGGCCAACAGGAGGATCTTATCACCTACATTCAGATTCTGACCCTAGGCCCTCATAACAAAAGCATCGTTTACAGAAACACAGGCAATTGTGTCAACCCCTTTGGCCTTCAGCTCATCGGCTTTCTCCAAAACTCCTAGCAGATGTTTCTGAGAGAAAGTGGGTGTGAAGGCACCGGGAACGGCCAACAAAACTACTTTCTTCCCTTTGTTAACTCTGAGACTTTTATTGTTTGAATCTCGCCCTCTTTGTCAAAATATGCCAGAGTAGCCTCCGACAGCTTCTCCCCCACTGAAATAGTTGCTCTTATTGACAATAAAGTTGTTGATGACCGAACAAATGTTGATTTGACAGGATTTATTGTGTGGGGTTTGGGGCCAGGAGCCGGAAATGAAGAACCCTTCAAAACCCTTGAAGGATTCTTCAATGCAATAATAGGAGGGTGCAATGTGGGTTTCATAAACGAATAACAAATGGGTGTAGAAGGCACCTTGCATGAAAAAGATTTATGCGAGTATAAAGTACAAAAGGGAGCATCCAGAAGTTGTCCATAATGATTTCTTAGGAGAACTCTTGAAAGAAGACTTGCATTCAAAAGAAATTATAGCAGATTTTGTACTATTCCTGCTCTTCGCTTGTCACGAGACCTCAACCTCAACGATGGCATTTGCTATCAAATTTCTCACGGACTGTCCCCAGGCACTTCGGGCGCTGAAGGTGTGTCAATGTATTATAAATAAAAGCATCTCATATTTCGAATTGGTATTGGTATTCTAAATGAAAGCATTTCATATCTTGGACTGCACTGATGGTGGAATATGCACCACACAGGCGGAACACAATGCTCTCTTAAAGAGAAAGGGGAGTCCAAGAAACCAAAACCTCACTTGGGATGACTACTGTCACTGAAATTCACCCAATGTGTATGTAATTAGTTACTGCTTTCATGACAAACCATACGATTTCTGTTTGGTGATAGGTTGTTAGAATTTTTTTATCCTCATAACAAATTTTGTAACATATGTTTATATATATAAATGAATTCATGAAGATCATTTAAAATTTCCTCGTAGCTTCTATCAATTTGTAGCTTCTATCAACTTTGACATGAATACAGTTGCCCAAATCTATCTCATGTACACAACATACTGTGCTGACTATGAAAAATGCAGAATTTATAGGATTCTGTTATACAAAATAAAAACACATGTATGCTTTGGGAATTTGATTTTCTGGTAAAATTCTGATTTGAAGGTAATTTTGTTCTCTCCTTCTCTAAGAATTGGGAGATTTGTAGATCATGCGTTGTGGGTGAAAACCACATAAATTCAACGATTGAGTGAAACTAAATTATGCAACTTGCACCACGTTGTGGGGAGCTAAGTCAAGGGTTCGATGAAACCTTCAGGTTTGGAATTTGGTGAACCTGAAAAAATTTGAAATTCAGTGGTAATGCTTGGTACTAGTGGTAATGCTTCTTGGGACAAGGGTTTCGAAGCTTCTATATCTTAAATGGCTAAACAAGATAGCTTCTATATCTTAAATGGCTAAGCAAGATTTGTTAGACCTGTGGATTTTAGTATATGAAACCATTTATACTTATGTTAGATCACTAATTGGCTCTCTTATGCAGCAATGTTCTTGGATCATATGCCCATTTTATATGGAATGTCTACTAAGTGGTTCTAAGTGGTTCTAGTTAATGGGGCATTGATTTGAGTGTTTAATATATTTTTATTCTTTATCAAAGTATTTTTTTGCTCTATTTGTTTTTTTCAATTTATGCCTTACCACCTTTCCTTTGCAACATTGATGCAAATGCTAACTTTTAATCAATTCAAAAGATTAGAGTTATGCAATATATAATTTTAATCACCTTTTTCTTCAATTATTCCATTCTGCATGATCATTTTCATTTAATCTAACCATTATGCCTCCCTCTTTAATCTCTGTCCATAAAAATATACACATTATAATCAAACTAACGGTTCTTTATTTTTTCCCTGAATTTCTTGAATGAGTAGGTAGTTAATTTGAAAAGCATGATCCCAAAACACATTCTGAATTATATTCAGCCGTTGAGACGCTGCCGAGGTAGTTAGAGTGAGATGCAGCAATAGAAAAATCGTCGTTCTGCTTAAACAAAACACGACGCAGAACGATATAAACGAATGGCAAGGAATGAATCATGAAGAGGGGAACAGTTTGATCATATTTCCAGAGCAAAACGAAGATGAAATGGGTAACCCATACTTGGCAAGGGCCACACAGATCCATCTCATAAAGGATAGCAACGGTGTTGTTTCCTTGGAGAAAGCGGAGGATAGAAAACACTTGATTGCATATTCAGGAAGCCAACCGAAGTTGAACATGGCTGAATTTTGGCACGAATTCAAAATTGCCTGCAAATGGATCTTCAGTACTTTGTTTCAATGGAGGGGCCGATACTGCTCATAAGTACACCATGGTAATGGATTCCGATGAGCAACAAGGGAGATGGAAATGGAGTGAGCAGGGCATGTATAATCACGAAACCCTCTTTCCCTATTCAATATTCGTCTTGGAGGGCGTGCCAAGGAGCGGGATGTTTGTAAAGTTCACGAGTTCGCTGCCACTGCTTCCATTGCCCCTGCGGATGGTCCACTGCATCCCGCAACCTGAAACAACGGTTGGGGTTGAGGTGTTCGATGTGAAAAATGGAAGATGGGTTGTGGAATCCAGTCTCCCGGGGGGCGCGCTTCCTCACAGTGCGTTCGAGCTTAAGCATGTTTTCAGGTGGAACGGGAAGATATATGTGGTGTTTGTGGGTGATAGAGAGGGTCAGCCCGATTTAGCCCGATTTAGGGGCTTGGATGATACACCATTTGCCTCGAGAGGGATTGGTTTTCCATGTGTTTCGATTTGAGATTTCTTCTGCTCATGAATCTATGGATAATTCCTGCATGTGGGTCCATGAACCTGACGAAGCTCCCGGGCAACGGTTCTTTCCCGGGAGCACCTGTTGAAGATGAAGCGTACAACGGCTCTACCATAAGCAAATGGCTGAAATTTTTCCTGATGCGTTACATATACGCTCCGCCTGAATTCAGCACCAGGTTTGACATTTTAGAGCTGGTGTCCACCTCCCTTCACAATGATCTGTTCATAGTGAGAAGGCAGAAGCATATCAAACGGATTCTGCTTGTGGAGGTGTGGTTGAAGAAAGAGATGTGGTGGGGATTCAGGGTTCAAAATTGAACACGTCGGAGCCCTTCAAAGGGCCTCTGGCACGTCAGAGAAGTAGGGAGAGATTTTTACAAGTCAACAAAATTTAAAATATGATTTTTGACATTTAAAAAAAAAAATTGAATAATATTTTAAAATTTTTTAAGGGTTAACTTTTTTTTTAAATTTCATTTTTTAAAATTAAAATTTTAAAAATGTTAAATTTGGGATTAAATTTTAAATTTTGAGAAACTTTTATTTCAATTTCTTTCTTTTTGGGTTGTTTTTTCATTATGCATATGATGCAAGTTTCTAAAATCTAAAACTGCTAAATGGGCACATACAGAGATAATAATGGAAAAAGTTTTTAATTTGGACATTATGAATTTATGACCATTGGCAATTTGGCACCCCGCACCCAGCCCTCTTCTTCGTCGCCTCTCCTCCTCTCTAATTCGAGTCTCAATTTCCCCAAATTCAATACACAGATGAATTTGTTGTTTTGAATACATAAGTGGTGAATCGGTGATCACTGATGCCGTGACTCGTGAGCTTATAAACTGGCCTGTGGGAAAGAGGGCTTTTCATACAGCTAGGGTTTACTTGCCTGGTGGGCCAATGAATCATTAATCTTTTCAAGAAACTGTGGCATGATCTTGAGATACTGCAGACCCTCCTTCGCACAAACCAGGGTAGCTATATTGATACTCCAGACCCTCCTTCGCACAAACCAGGGTAGGGTAGGGTCGGGTCTGGAGTATCAATGTAGCTACCCTTAGGAGGGTTCGAAGCCGGGACTTCTTCAGCGGGTTTCTTTCCGTTGGACACCGACTTCTTCTCCGGCTCGGGCTGCTATTCAGTAAAGTTACCATCTTTGTCTCTTTTTGCGACTATGGCCTTCTTGGGCTTCGAACCCTACGAAAAAGAAACCACCGAAGTAACGAACTTCTCGTAAGATTGTTATTAGTCTATGTAGATATGTCTTCGATGAATGTCTAGCAGCAGGGAAATACTCAGTGTGGCTCTCGGGCGGTCCCTCCAACCCCGAGCCAGGGAGGCAACAACTCCTCTGCCTTGAGGCAACAACACCCTACTAATAACGGCTCTTTCTCGGCTTTTCTTGAGAAATCGCTCGGCATTTCGAGTCTGGTTTTGCTTGAATCCCCTGTGAAGACGGGTGTGAGGGAATACGGTTTTCCTGTTATTGATTTGTCTTCGGCAAGGGATGATTTGGTGTGCAGAATCGCCGACTCTGCTGCGGAGTTCGGGTGCTTTCAGGCGATAAACCATGGCGTTTCTTGCGATGTGGCGGAGAGGGCCGAGAAGGAATGCGGTGGATTGTTCGAGCTGGCTGTAGAGAAAAATGAAGTGATGTCAAGGTAAGAAAAGGAGGCAAACGAGATTGAAGACTTTGTTAGAAATATATGGCCCGAGGTATGTGCCAACGTCCGGTAGGTTCAGTTTGGCTTGTTAATGTTGTGCTTCGTTTTGTTTCTGTTTCTGTTTAAAATTTTATCTTGTTGATAAGAATCAAAGGTAGATTCAATGTTGTTGGTAAGAATCGAAGGAAGATTCGACATAATTAAGATAATCAGTACAAAGTAGTTTGTAGTGGAAACTTAATCTAGGGAGGTTATTATTAACCCCTTCTCCCAACCATTTAGGATACAGTCAATTTAACTATACTATACAGTAAATTTTTTAGATCTGGTTCATTTTTGTTGTTTAATGTTGGCTATAAATTTTGATGTAGTTTACAGTAAATTTTTCATTAAATAGGGAAGGTCGGGGATGGTTGATGTGAAAAACGCATATCTATTCTGGTTTGATATAGACCTGGAGATTGAAAGGATGTGGTGGCAACGATGATGACGAAGCATGGGGATTTATGTTTAGTTCTTATTTTTTCCATGACGAGGGCAGTGTTTACATTAAATATTAGCATGATGATGAGTGCAGTGTTTAGATTAAATATTGACACATCACTCAATATTCATTCTTGTAAAATTTTACAATTTCAAATATGAAATAGTGTAACTCTATGGAAAAACCTACTGCTTCATAACATTAAATTGGATATTAAAATCCTTTTCACATTATGCTATAGCATTTATGTAGTTTTATTGTATTTTCAAAGGTATATGTCATGTTCTCATTTCTACAAACCTGCCTTTTAAATATATTAGGACAGAGTTTGTTTGAAATTTTAAATTACATATTAAATTCCTTTTTAATTTGCACATTAACCCAGAGCATTTCTAAAGTTTTATTATATTTTCAAAGGTTGGATTTATGTTTAGTTCTTATTTTTTCCATGACGAGTGCAGTGTTTACATCAAATATTAACATGATGATGAGTGCAGTGTTTAGATTAAATATTGACACATCACTCAATATTCATTCTTGTAAAATTTTACAATTTCAAATATGAAATAGTGTAACTCTATGGAAAAACCATGTTTCTTAACTATGATTTTGTCCCTATAGTTGGTTCAATTGTCGCTGAGTTCAAGGCCTGTGCAATATGATCTTGTGTGGTTACATTTCTCAATCACACGTGTAAGAAGAGTAATTCATTTACTAATGCAGCCTTTGATATAGTAGTATCTTTTTGTTTGTGAAAAAATAAAAAGAAATTTCAAAATAATTTACTATTGTCAATTGAATTGCTTTTTTTTTTATGCTTTTCATTATAGAAGTGTGACCTAGATGTGTGCCCTTCTAAATGAAAGATGTGTGCCCTTCTAAATGAAATTAAGACTTGCCCTTCAAATTTGATCACTGGTGGGGAAGGTCTTTTTGTTTGGTGCCGCCAGCAACTGAAAAGGCAGACATCGTTTCATTCTGTGTGTGGCAGTGTTTTGAGGACTGCATTTTAATTGTGGGGAAACTCACTGGTATGATTGCAAGCGTGTGGTGCATTATCGAGAGACGAGATTGGTCAGTTGCTTTGGTTAAGCCGAGGGATGCTTCCAGATATCAGCGATGGTACTTGTTTTGCGTTTGTAAGACACCTTCAACCAAATCGAGGAAGCCGTTGAAACGAAAAGGAGGAATCGTTGAGCTGAAAATGGTGTGATTCTAATTTCTCAGAACATATTAATTTTTCTGTGAGAGGATGGGATTGGTATTTTCATTCTCAGTAATTTTGTATCAAAGGGTTAAATTGTTCTGAACAAAGAAGGGTTAGCTAGGGTTCAGAGCATCTTTAATCTCTGATCTCAGGTTCATTTATTATGTGTGATTTAAGTTGTATCTACTTTATTAATGTTTTTTTCGCCGTACTTAGATAGGCTTCTTTCTATTGGGCACTTAATTTTTTTTTTAATTATTTTTTTTGACAGGATGGAGTAAATTCAAAGATGATAGTATACTCTGGTTGTGGCTAGTCTATCAATGGATGGAATTTACATCAAAAATTTCTTTCATATCTAAATCATATCTTTAAACCTTACTTAAATTAATTTTTTTCAAATCACTATTAAAAATTCACCATTACCATACATAGAAATTAGTTTTTGACAGGTATGAAAGTATTACCATACAAGTTAGTTTTTGACAGGTATGAAGGTAGGAAGGTTAGAGAAATAGAATTAAAAACAAAAAGTTTAAACTTTTATATTATTAAAATGCATGGGTTACTTTTTAAAAGTGTGGATTTCAAAAGGTTACATAGTCCAAATATTTGTTTGTTCAATTCATTGGAATTTGGAATTCATCAATGGCAGATTATTCAAAACTGCCAAAACTTAAACCTGGTTTTATAACAAAAATTAATGCTTTGAAGTTATAATAATATTTTTAGGATCTAGATTTTAAATATTAATATAATATTATTAATATAATATATAATATAAATATAATATAATATTTTTAATATAATAATAGATATTAGTATTAAATTTAATGTAACTAATTGGTTTTAACAATAAATTTTAATGATGTTTCTTTTTAATCATTATGTTTTTCCTCTTTAACATCTTTCTTGACCCATTACTTTTTTTAACTAAATTTCAATTAAATAAGTTTGATTTAAAATAAAAGTGAATTTGAAATGTGCTTCAATTTTTTTAATATAAACTTTGTAGACCATGAGATGCTCTCTTGCTTTATCTATGAAATAATCTCTTGGACAAATTCAAATAATGTAAATTCCTAAGCCTTGAATTCATTAATTTGATTGAATCCCTCTTTACTAAGTGTAGAATGAATTTGTTATTCCATGATATTGCTCAAATGAATATTTTATATCCCCATATTTCTTGTCACTTGAACATGCCCCAATGATACATATTTTAGTTTATATTAATATAATATTATAATATTATATTAATATAATATTATAACCATGCCACATGTAGAAAGTGATATTCTTGAAGATGAATTTGAAGTTGGAGAGTGCTCCAAATGGATGGTATGCTTCTTCATTGTTTCTTCCAAGGTTTCCATCTTCTTAAAGCATTTGGATTCTAAGTGGGCATCATGATTACAAAAATTGCAATGTCTATCAGTCTTCTTCCCTTCATTTTTATTCTCCTTATCATTTTGTGGAGATGATTTTTCATTTTGAGATTGAAATTACTTAGGACCCTTATTTGGTCTGGGACCATTCTTTTTAGGATGTTTCTTCTTAAGATTCTTTGAAATTGGTTGCTGTTGGGCTGCGAAGGCTTTTTTAGAAGAGATTCTAGTCTTAATAAGACCAAGATGTATTTTTTTTCTTGTTCTCTTATTAAAGAATCACAAAAGGCATCAAAATAGGGGGGCATTGAGTCTTGTCCTTGAGAAATAAAGGCTTCTCTAGTAGAATGGAAGGTGGAAACAAACACATAGTAGGCTAGTCCTAACTTATTAAGCATGGAATAGATAAGGCTACCATCTTCCTTGTTAACCTTAACACCTTCAAAGAGAGGTCTAAGCGTCTTGAGCTTAGATAGAAAATATTCAATGGAAGAAAAATTATTGGGGTCCAAAGTAAGCAACTCATTTTCAAGTCGATTGGGCTCTAATTTCATTTTTAATTCCAAAAACAATACTGAACCTTTTCATTGCTTCATCGAGGGTATCAATATATGAAATATGGAACCTAAGGTCTAGAGAAATAGACATCGCTATCAATCCATGTGTTTGATCTTGCTTACTTTTCCATTTGGCTAGCTTATCTTCATCTTGAGGTTTAGACTTTTGGCTGGAGGCTATTCTATAATGACCTTTACTTCAAAGTAAATCCACCATGTAGGATAGCCATTGGAAGTAGTTGGTGTTGTCAAGAATAAATAGGCATGGAATGGCCATTAAAAAAGCAAAAGTAGTATATACTGAAGCTAAGTATTCCAATGAAAATATCTTGAAAAATTAGGCCGATTACAAAAAATACGTCTCTGTAAACGACTTTTGGATGAAGAAGTTATGGATTTTTTAAGAAACGTTGTTGAAGATGTCAACGAACCACGTGAATGTTGGCAAGTTGACAATAATTTTATATTTAAAATAAAAATATCCCCCTTTCCAAACTTAATCTAATTAGCTCACTTTTAAAAATATTACTTTATGTGACCCACTTTTATAAATAAGTGAAAGTCACTTTTACAATGGTACTTTATGAACTATCCACTAAATTGTCACTTAACTAAAAGATCAAGTGACTTTAGAACTATAAGCGACTCACATTTTATAATGGCTGAGAACACTTTTATATAAAGTAACTTTAAAACATAAGTTACATGTGCTTTTTGAAAAAGTAACTCAACAAAAACAAAAACTTGAACCCATGACCTCTATTTTCATAAAGTAACTTTAGACCAAATGAGCTAGTTAAAAGATTTAGTAATTGTTAGAAAGGAGGAAGGTTTTTTTCTGTTTGTTCAACGAAACTTTGGGGCACATGCTTACTTGAACAACCACTTTTTGCCTACAAAATAAGAAAATAACCACACAAACCAATCAAACAAGAAAACGTATGAAAATCTTATGACTTAAAGTTAGATTTGATTAGATATCATCCTCAATGTTTCTGATTTTCCAAGATCACACTGAGGTGCGGTGGAAAAGAGCATACACATGAGAAAAATCATTTCTTTATGTTTTTGGTTTGCCCAAATCACATAGAGTCACGGGCAAAGATCATAAATAGAAATGAAAGGTATAGATTTGGTAATAAAAAAAATTATAGATGATTATGAACTAAAATAAATAGAGAGATAAATAACTATAACTGCAAATAAAGACTATGTACCTCTAGATCTTAAAAATGACATAGCTAGGGCTACCGGAAAACATTTCTCATGAAACGAAAGGGTTTCCTCACTATAACAGATGCTCCTAACATAATAGATTAGTCCTCTCAGCCTGAAAGTGGTAAAAACATTAGATCTAGGAAACGACAGTAGGATGCAATTGTACCGGCTTTGGATTTGGATCACAAATGGATGCGGCCCTTGAATGGCTCCAATACCATGTAAAAATTTATAGGGTAAGTTCCTTATATTGGACACCAAAGGGCACCGCTCACAAATATATCACAGATTAGTACACCAGTGTTCTTGACGTGGTTAAAACCCTCAAAGAGAGAAAAAATACACAGTCTGAGCCAACCGGCCACTTCAGACAATAATGTAAAAGAAATAAAATTTACATAAGCTTCTCTCATAAATGGTCATGGACAAATGACCCTCCATTCTCTTTAAGTAGAGATCATGGACCAATCGAGTGTTAAGCCATGGATCAAGTATCGATAATACCAACGAGAGAATGAACCGTCAGACCACTTCATGTCTAGAAAAGTATCGTTATTGTCCAATTGTAAGCTACAAAAAGTACATATTATAGAAACACACTTACTCAACTATACACTAGACCAAATTATACTTAATTATTTTTTATGTGTTGAAATATCCTAGCAATGCTAAGTTGAAGATGAAAATCACTTTCACATAGATTGTTTATACACAAATTAGATTGAAATTGCAAAATATTTATCACACTACCAAAAATCTATGATGATATTGGAAAACTTATATTAATGTTTTCAGATCATATAAATAAAATTAAAAAAAAAAATTAATCTCTTATCTTTGCCATAATTTTATTGAATGTTAATCATTGTCGTCATAATCATCAATTAAAAAAAGTAAATAAATTTATTATATAGTTTGAAAATCCATACATATTTCATTTAAAAATATAATTAAATATTTAAAAATTATATTATTTAATAAGCAAAATTTATTTAGTTTTTATAAAAATATGTATGTTAAAAAATAGAAAAATAAAATATAAAATTAAGATATATATATATATATATATATATATATATATATATATATATAATATATATATCATATATATATATTTCCTTTAAAACGCTGAGAGAAGTTTTCATCCCCCTACTCCTGGCATCGCCTCCCTCTTTTTGCTTGGCGGTCATTTCTTTTTTTATTCATAATGGATAATTTTCCTTATTACAAAAGCAGCCTTTTTCATAGTAATTTAAGGATTTTACAATTTGTCTATCTTATGAAAAGATAGCAAGTTTTATTCATCCCTCTTATCCTACTTTTTAAAAAAACGATAACATGTTTTATTTGTTTTTCCTATTTTAACTAGAAAAACATAGAGACTGTAGGCTTTTTCCTTCGGAGTCGCATGCTCCTGCATCACACATCCTCAACTCAATCAATAATCTATCTCCGTAAGTATAAGCCATGCTCAAGTCTATGAAGTAGTCCTCATCTCATCTGCAACATGTTGTCCATGATGTTTGGTGTCAATGTGTTGCATGAAATCAGCCGCATCTATCCCAACATCATCATCATCCATATGTGTACCTCCTCAATATGAAGAGACCATCTCATCAAGTCTGCCAAAGAAACAAGTATGAACCTATCTCATCTATCCATGTGCTGCCCATGATCATAGATCAATGAGATCCCATGTGTCAAAGTGGTTAAGTCTCGGCTCAACCCATGTCCAAGTGTTGCCACCAAGGCATCATCGTCGTTGTAACTCCATCACTCCAAAGTGTCTCATATCGATCCTACACATCAAGTCACTCTTCCAAGCCACACCCATACATGTACTTGAAAGTATGCACCCCATCCAACATCAAAGTCTCTGACCTCAGCTCCTCAATGCATCAGATCCTCCAAGTCCACCGTATATGAAGTCTCCAAAAGTCACAACAATCTCATGTCATCATGAGCTCCTTGAGTCACCTCCAACCAACATCTCAACAATCATACAAGTCTCGGCCCAAAGGTCTCTGCAAGATGCCTCAGCTCTCCATGTAGTAGGAATGCTCCATAGTCTGCTCACAACTCCATCCAAGTCCATGGCCTTGGTTTACAAGAGTGGACAACCTCTCCATCGGCTCATAAGTAAAACACCTCCATGTCACACTAACAAATCTACTTGCACAACATTCGTGCCTTGGCACTCCTCATTGGATGCCCATAAGTGACACCTCTATAAGTGCTCCTGCATAATGTCCCTACATAATACTGCCATGCTATATGTCCTCAACCTAATGCCCATGACTAACTTGCCCATGTAGTCCAACCATGTAGACCCATCACAACAATCGTCATCCTCACCCAAGTCTGCAATCTTCGGTCTAGTGAACTCGGTCAGCCAACCATATCATCATCACATCATGATTCTCTTCCATCATAGCTTCCCCACTAAAGGTTCCACCAAGACTATGTCTTGGTCTCGGCGATGAGAAGTCCACCCAAGTATCACCAACTCAAGTGTGTGCCCTCCTTCAATCTGTCCATGAGTCATGCCGGGCACTTAGCCAACTCTCCATATGGCTAAAGCATGACCCAATTCTCCGTAACGATCATCATGTTCCTCCCTTGTCAGAGGCCTTTGCACCTTCTATCATAAGGTCACAAACAAGCCCAACAAGTCCTGCAACAGTCATCAATCATTGCTTCTCCATACAAGGTCTCATCATAGACATCCATGGTAAGATGCTCCCTTGCATTGGAACACTGACTTTGCCCTTCCCTTCATACGGTTCATCTTCCAAATGCTCAAGTGAAACACAAGTATCAATAGTACTTACATCATCATCGTGAGGCTCCTCCATGTGAGTACCCTCATCCATCCATGTCTGCAAACTGCACGATCCTACTCCAACTTGATCAATCTCAAGTTCATCCTCCGTCGTTGTCATATCTGCAACATCCTCAATCATCACGACTTCCTCTTCCTTGTTAGCACAATCTGCAACTTCATCCTGCTCCATTGTCCAACCAAGTTGAAGAAGTTCTTCTTCAACATTCTTTTGCAAGACTTCAAGTTCCTTTCGAATCCAGGGGTTCTCTTCTTTCATCCGCTTCAACTTGTATAAGGTAAGCAAGAGCTTCCCTTCGCATTCTTCCAAACATACCATGCCTTGTCATTCAGCTTCGCACAAGCACTAAGCTTCACCCCTGCTAAACTTGTTTCACCATTCACCAGCTTCACCAAGTTCCCTGCAACCATGAACCAACTCTTGTTCCACTTGCAAGTACCTGCTTCCACCATCATCAACTTCTAAGTGTATGCACACTTGCTTCACCCAGCTTCCTGCAAGACTCCTCCAAGTCTTCAAACTAGCTCTGATACCACCTGTCATGCCCCTACACTGGCGGTACTCTTCCAACCGCACTATAGCGAGGTGCAACACTACCAAACGTTTTCTTTTCACCAATACTTACGATTGTAGACTACGCCTAACATTCCATAGTTTATTTTTCATTACCAAGTATTATTATTAGCCTTTATACAGATGAAAACCCCAAATTTACACTTAGCCAATTTTCAACTTCGGCAAACTTGGTTGCCCAACTCGTTGGCACCTCCGCACGGTTGTTGCACGACTCACCAACCCTTCGTTCGCCTTGTCACATGATCGTGTCATTTGCCCAACTTGGGTGCACCTCATCGTAACCAAGTCGCAACACATGGGCGCACGAGTCACACCTCCATTCACAACTCCAACACTTCACCGTTTTCACCGTTTCATCGTGCACGCCGCGCCCTACCCGGGTCACCCGTTCAACACTTTGGTTGGTCGTTTAGCAGACACCCTACTCAGGTCACCCATCATGCACGCCTGCACAAGCGCCCTCACCGATCACCCGTCATGCACGCCTACCTAGATGCCCTCACTGGTCACCCGCACACCTAGCCCGTCGGCGGGCGCACCCGTCGTGTAGCCCTGCCTGACCCACCGAACTTGCCTGACGCCTTCACACCTGCTATCTGGTTACCTCCGCACCTGCAGTTCCGTTGAACCGCCCGTCATGCAGGCTCATAACCTACACCTCCTGCGCACTGCGTCGTCGACTCTTCACCCAACTTCGCACTTGCCTCTGCTCTATGTCCAAGTGAACTCATTGGTTGATGCCTCCTGCACAACTCGTCCTCTGCCTATGTATAGACTTGCTCGCCCGTTGTGGTTTCCCAGCCGCCCTGCCACTTAATGTACATCCATCGGCTTCATCCATAATTCAACACCGTCTACCCATCCATCTCCATGGTTGGCCACCCCATCATTTAGTCAGTTCGCTCGTCATCCTGCCCATCGTGTGGGCTACCCCAATATCGCCCAAACGATATAAACATAACTTGTCCAACATATTTCGCACAAGTCTTTCTCCAACTCGTGTGACTCCATCGTGGCTATAGCTTGTCCGTTCACACGCCGGGTTCCTTGCAACTCATGGTCCTCACAGTGCGTTTCAAGTGGAACGAGAAGATATATCTATTGTTTATGGGCGATAGAGATGAGGGTCAACCCGATTTAGGGGCTTGGATGATACACCATTTGGCTCCTGAGAGATTGGTTTTCCATGTTTTTCGATTTGACAACTGGAAAACCTATGTCTAATTCCTTTCATTGTAGGTGGCTAGCTCCAAGCACCAGACAAAGGCCCAGGCAACAATTCCTTCCTGGGAGCACCGGTTGAAGATGAAGCCTACAACGGCTCTACAATAAGCAAATGGCTGAAATTCTTCCTGATGCATTACATATGCACTCATCCTGAATTCAGCACCAGGTTTGACATTGTGGAGCTGGTGTCCTCCTCCCTTCACAATGATTTGTTCATAGTGAGAAGACAGAAGCAGATCAAACAGATTCTTCTTGTGGAGGCCTTTTTCTTCGATGCCGCCAGCAACTGGAAAGGCGAGCATGGTTTCATTCTATGTATGACAGTATTTTCAAATTTATTTTATTGATATATAAATTTTATATATATTTTTTTAAATAATAATTATACTTATTTAATAAAATTGATAATTTCTTCACTATCATTATTTCACTAAATAAAACAAAAAAATTCATAAATACCACAAATTACATAAAACAAATATTACATAAAACAAATATCACACCACCAATAAGTACCACGAGGTACATGAAACAAATATCACACCACTAAATCTAAGTTCTTTCCACATATAAAAAAATTCATATTATAATTTTACAAACCTTTATGTTAACAAACTAATTTATTTCAATAAAAGTTTAACTATATCCAAAGAAATTGGTTCAAATTTCCATATTAAAAATGTTTATATTAATATTATATATATATATATATATATATATATATATATATATATATAATATATTGTATTATACTAGCTATTGTCTCAAAAGTACAAAAGAGGCCGATAGGGTTATTAAAGTGGAATTGTTGAATTTTTCTAGAGTAGTTAATTGATTTGTGGAAAACTTTGTTTTCTTGGATTGGATCATTGTGCAATTACACTTTTAAATGCTCTTTGTTATTTGATAAAATAATTAGAATACCCTTTTCAAATTTCCATAGATTTCTTCTTGCAATAAATTTCCAATACAAAATCAAATTACAAAGTATATTGCTTTGCCGAAGAAAATGATAAAAATAGAATACAATAAAATCAATGCTATTTGTGCTAAATTTATAAATTTAGCACAAAGAAAATTTGGCTTCCCTTGTGAGAGCTAAGTTGATTTGTGGCCTCACAATATCCAGCAGTCTATTTAAGAGTATTCAAAATAAGTGCAACTTTAGGGATTGGAGTTATTCTGCTCTAATATCAAAAAAGCAAAAGGTGAGTGGTTATCTGAACCATGAAAGCTTCCATTACAAGCTAAGTTAAGAAGTAAAAAAATTACACCCAAAGAAATTGAAACAAGGAGAGCAGGGAAAACCTTTTGACAGAAGGCCAACAGAATCAATGTTACACCAAGGCCTCCTATTATGTCAAGGTAGCATGCGTAAACTGTCATGTAATCATACATAGCTGCACTTCCAATCAATACGATGTAGAATATGAAGTCACCCAATCCCAGTTTAATTGCACCAGATGCAGAAAACCCAATCCCATCCTATTGGTATGTATCTGTGTGTGTAGAATCTTACATCCCATTTGGGTGCGGCCTCCCCTCACTAACACTATCAGTTTGGGTCAATAATCCTTGTAGTGTAGAAGGCAATGGAAAAGAAACCACTTGTTGATTCACATATGTGGAAGAAGAAGTCCTCACCTGGTGATTTATGAGCAGAACTGATTCCTCTTCTACTGGTGTCTCTATATCTCCTTGAACACAACTCTCCTCCGCCTCCGCCGCCTCCTCCTTTGCGACGGCTACTCTGAAACCCTGAATAGAATCCTCATGAGGTAGCGATGCAGAAGCAGAGGCAGTGCTCTCATCGCATCCTGAATTCAAGGATTTCAATAACGCAAATATCGAACCTGAACTTGTTGGTTTTTTTCCAAATGTTTCCCATCTATTGTTACGCTAAAGGGCGCCCCTTGTAATAATTAATGCAGGTCCTCTGATGCTACGTTGAGCTAGGATAGCTTTTCTTATCACAATGATAACAGGAGGGCAATTTGTGCTTATTACAACAGAATGCCGCGAGCTGGAGGCCGCAATCCATTGCAGGAGAACGGTGTGAAAATGTCGTTTCGAGAGGGCATTGGCACCTTAGATTCGTCCACAATACACTATCTACTTGAATTCGTCGTAGAATTCACACATCATCGTCATTTTTACCTCTAAACCTCAAAGATTGCTCTAAAACCAGTAAATACCATCCGTATTCCAAGACTTCGAAGGGACTAAGAGATATAATTGTAAAATTGTGCATACCAGAAAAACAACTGTTCGAGTAGATTATAGCACCAATCTTTACCGAAATTGTGCCAAAACCAGCCAAAAATGCACAAATTTCTGGCAAATTTGCACCGCCGCTTGTTGAACCCACACAACCTTAGCGCTCCAGGACCGAATCGGCAGCAGAAATGGTCGAATTTGCGATTCAAAGTATTTTGAGGATTTCATGGAGGATTGAAATGAAAGAAAACATCGATTTGTAGGAGGCTACCCTCTTTCTTGCAACACTTTTCAGATATTTATTTTAATAAACCTCTATTAACGTTTTTTAACCTGCAAAAGTGCACCGAGGACGGTGATGTGTGAAATGAGCTGTCAAGTATATTTACTTTATAAATAAAATGGTGAGATGTTAATAGGAGATATTATCTTCAGCATGGGTGTGATCACCCATGCATTTCAACCCATTAGAAAACTCCACGTCATCAGCAAATTGAGGACAAAGCTTTGCACTTTTCGATTAAGTGTGTTCCTGTCAGCAAATTAACTGCCTTGCTGTGTTGACATGATCTCAACAGATATTTGGAAAAAATAGTCAAAGTGTAGTTCATTCTTGCTAGATGCAATGTGCGGAATTTCAAATCAATGGTTAAAAGAGTCTCACAAAAGTGTCTCACTTGATCCAACGGAGGAGGGTAAAAGTGTTGACTATCGTTGATGCATAGGAAGGCCTATCACCGTAAATATTAGATTAATATTAAATTTATGTTATTTCCTAATATTAATTATATAAAATTGAAAAAAAAATTCTCATTTATTTTCTTATTTATTTCTATTTAATTTATAATAAAAATGCATTCATCCGGAAATATAAATTATAATGTTTTGATAAATTTACTATATATTTTATTAAAAATTAATTAATTTTAAATTAAATAATAATAATAAAAATTATAGGATGTTTATTAATATTAAGAAAGTAAGAGATTAATTGAAATTTTTTAATATTTTATTTTTATGATTGAAAAGTAGAAAGAGAAGCATTCTCATATCACTATTATGAGCCTAGTAATTCAAGAGAAAATGTTTCTCAACTTCAATTTTCTTAGTATCATTTAGGTGACAACTCTTTAGTCCCAAGGAGTTTTGAGAATTGATCAATGTCAAGTTTCACTTTGAAAATCATAAGAATTAGTTCTTATCTTCACAATGTTTTTTTTTCTTAGCACTTATCAAGAAAATATCTGGTTAGCACGATTGGAGTTGATCATCTCCTTCTAATAACTTAGCTTCATTTTTCTTTCTAACTCCTTATAGTCCCACAACTTATCCTTAAATTTGGAAGTAATAATACTATTAATTTTATCATTTTTCTCCAAGATGTTCTCTTCCTTTATCCACCAATGTTCAAGCCAAGGCTATGTACCCTTATGCTAGCCTTGCTTGAGTTGGAGGTGGGGGGTTTGGCTAGAGTTAGAAGCAATTTTCGGGAACCTCATGGATTTTTTAAAAATCCTTCTTATACATTAGATACCTAAACATAGAAATGCTTTCAGTAGGGGAAATGCTAGTTGCAATCAAAAGTATAGGATAGAGAGTATTTTCTTTAATCTCGAGGTTGTGGGTTATAAATTTTGTTTGGATCAACTCGATATTTCTCCATGACTCTCTAGATATACTGAAACCACAAACCTTTTAGTCATATAATATAATAGGGGTGAAGAAAGTCTCAAAGTGGAATTTTTTTTATTCCATAACCAAATATTTGTCAACTTACACTTGTTTTCAAGCTCATAATAATTTTTTTAGCCTCCTATTATCCTTTTTCCAATGTTATAATTCCAGTTGAGGTGATGATGAATGTCAATACCTAAAGATTTGTATGAAAAACTTTCTCCATGTAATTGTTATCATAAATGAAATCATCATTGTTGATAATTCTGGATTTAATTACCATGACTTTACTCTTTCTTGTATTAAAATCCATACCCATATTGGAGCATTAATCATTAAGGATTCTAAGTTTCTTGTTGAGATCATCATGCCTTCTCAAAAGAAGAACAATATCATTGGAATAAATGAGAAGGGTAATGACCATACTAGTGGACTTGGGCCATCGCATCATGTAGCTTCCTCTTTTATCTTATAAATGTAAATGAAAAAAGGGTAGGGAATAGGAGACGCCCTTGCATAACTTTGATATTGAATTTAATTTCTTTAGGCCAACTCTCAGTGGTCTTAAGCTTGGAAATAACATTCTCGTATAGCCTAGTCATAAAAACCCTCAACTCAAGAGGAGCTATTATCTCTTCAAGTATCTACTAGAACTTATCCTAAAGAATTGTGTCAAAAGTTTTACTAAATTATACAAAACAACAAAAGAGGTTAGTTTTATTATTACGACCTTCCTCAGAAATGATCTTGAGAGTGAGAAGGTGGTAGTGATGTCTCATAAAACTAGCTTTCTCTTTAACTCTTTTACCATGGCTTTCAAGCTAGATGTTACTTTTCTATTCCAAAATTAACCCTTATAGTTTGGGTAAAATGTGTTTGGTCATAATGGTCTTCTAGTTAGAGGGAACATTTTTATCCTCAGTTTTAAAGATAGGCATAATAAAGCTTTGAGTCTAAGGGTTAAAGGTTAGGGAAGCCATATTCCAGTGTCAAATTAAAAAGCTTTTATATATAAGGGATGAGGCTATATATATAGTTGAGAGATTGTAGATGTTGTAATATAATGTCTTTTTTTCCTTTCTCATTATTGCCTTTAATTTTTTCTATGTTACATTTTGCTAACCCTATATATGTGTGTGTGCGCCCACGCCTGTGTGTATTTATGGATTTATGTTTTGAATTCTTTTTATTTCTTAATTATAATCAAATTTATTTTTATTTTTATGTTTGTGACTAGCTGAATCGGTAATGCGCTCACTCTCATACTCGCATGACACTGGTTAGGTCCCAAACCATTGTCACTATAATCTCAAAGTGCAACCGCAGTGCTCCTAAACATGTTACACATGTAAGTCAAGGTTTGAACTTGTTATTGCATAATAGCACAAATTTTGTAGTTGTATATTCCTTACGCAACAAATCGCACCCCTAAGAGTTTAATGTAATTCTATTTTAACATTATATTAATCTTTAATTTAACCTCGAATATATATATATATATATATATATATAATATTAATTTTAATTCTATAAATAATAAAAATTAAATTCTATCAATTCTATAAATAACAAAAAATATTTATTTCAATATTTTATAGGTAATATAAATAATAAAAATTATATTCTATCAATTTTATAAATTAAAAAAAAAATTATATATAATATATATATTATTTTTATTTTAATATTTTAGAAGTAATATTGGTTTTAGTTTGACCATTTTTTAAAAGTTTTTTTTTCATTTTTAATAGTTTTTTTGTTTCAATTAATTGACCAATTAGTAATTTGAGACATATATATTTCTTATGTTTTCTCATTATTTCGTATTTCCCCTTATTCTACCCTTAATACTTTGTAAATCTAATTTAATCCTTCATTTTAATAATCCATTCATTAATTTTTTTAATACTTTAATATTATCATTTTATTGATTAATAAAATAAGTTATTAATTAATGGTAATATTTTAAATTTAATTTTCCCATTTAGTAAATTAAGTCAATCACCTTCATTCAATTCCTTATCGAGTTGGCTTATTCTGTTTTTTCCTAGTTTTCTTTTCATTAATAAACTAATTGATATTTTTTTTCATGAATGATTATATTATTTTTAACTGTCCTGGAACATCAAATTTGCACGATCATTATGGATTTAATTATAGAAAATCTATATGCTAAAAAAATGTTTGTATAAATAAAAATAAAAATAACATTGTTAAAATAAAAAAATTATATTGTTGTTGTTTAATTATTGTAAATTTGAACTTGATAAAAATTATCCATTGTTTATAAGTTTATAAAATCATAATATTGAGTTATAAATATATAGTTTATCAAAAAGAATTAAACCAATTTAAATTTATTTTAATTTTATCAAATATTAAAAACATCACATATTTTGAGATTTAATTCCTCTTAATACTTAATCGATAAAATTGAATATATATATATATATATATATATATATATATAACATAATTAAAATAAATTAAAATTTACAAATTATAAAATAAAATAATCGATGAAATTAAATAAAATTACTGATAGAGCTATAACTCACTTCTCGGCAATACATTCCGGATAGAAAAAGACTTACACTCGGCAATACATTCCGGAAAGAGACTCACCCTTGAGTTTTATTTAGAAAAAGACTTGCACTGAGTTTTATTTATGGCTCACATTGAAAAGAAACCACTTTTACTGTTTTTTCATTTTTATTGTTGTGTAAGAATGTAAAACCAATAAAAGCTTGCGTCTTTGCTTATATTCCAATGGGAAATGATGGTCAAATTATTTCCCTTTTCTTTGAAAAAGAAATTATTATAAATTTATATAATTTAAGTAGACATCAATTTAATTTATAATCTAATATAATATAAAATTATTAAATTATAATTTAAAAATTCATTAAATTATTTATATTTATTTGTAAATAAAACATACCCACAAATATAAAATTTACAATCAACTCAATATTAATATAATATTAAATTATATATATTATATATATCTATAATATATATATATATATATAAATTATTTATATATATATATATATAATTATTTTATAAAGTTATATGAAAATTTACTTATCAAATATTATTATTTTTAATATTTAAAATTAAATATATAATTTTAAAATTTTAATATATAGAGATAAATTGATGATTATAATAGTGATGTTAATTAAAACCATTTATGGTTTATTTGACATTGTGAAGGTAAGAGATTATTATGAGTTCTTTATAACTTGATTTCTTTGTTGTAAAAGCATTAAAAAGAACTTTGGTTTTTTTAATCATCATCTTTCTTTAATATTTTAGTGTCACAAAGATGACAAACTCTTTTATCTCAGATTGTTTGGAGGATTAACAAATACCTAATGTGTTCTTATATTAGCATGTTTATTTTCTTTTCTACATTTGACAAGATTGAGAGATACTTTTGACTTTTTAAATTTTGATTGATCTTTTCCTAATATCTTAGTTTCCTTCTAACTCTTTATCCCTCCACATTTTTTCCTTAAATTTTGATGTAGTAATATTTTTAATTACAACAATAAACATATGCCTATTGTGGAATATGGCTCCCATAATTTTAATTTAATTTTCAATAAGTAATAGGTGAATGATATGGACTTAGCATCCATAAAATATCCTAACATATTGCTAGTAGTATACAGGAATCAGAGTTTGCTATTTGTTTTCAGAATAATTATGTCATCTTTACTCTTTTAAGTAAATTGACTAACTAAAAAAATGTCATATGAACAACTTCCATATGAAGTGAGTTATGGTATTAGTATGTGGTATTGTAACCAATCTTATTTATAGATTAAGTGTCACAATGGTAAATTTTGGGTAAATGTATGAAAGATGGAGCTTTACAATGGTTCATAGGGTTAGGAAAAAATAATTTTAGCACATAGAATCAAATGCGTCAACATTTTCTTGAAAAATATAGAGATTATTGCATAGATCGTGATCTTAGAGAGTAGATTTTTAAAATCCTTAAAGAGGATATGATCCTCTTGAAGATAGTATGGAAAGATTTATTATTAAATGTTAAAAGAGATAAACAACATAATCTAAGACTTGATACTCTTAGAACTCTTCTACCTTGAGATTAGAGTTGAATAGATATATATTTAAAATCATATGGGAAAAGGAGATGTATTTCAGTTAGATTATCCATACATTTGTGAATTGTGCAAACACATATCTTGAGGAAAGGCAAAGTATGGAAAGGGACATAAAGATCTTATCTCTAGGGTTAGTAGAACAACAACTAGAAGGTTAAGTAGAGATAAAATTGTTAATTTGATTTAAAATTTTAAAACAAACATTCTTGGAAATCTTATTGGGCAACCAAATCTATTGAAAACTAAAAATACAAGTGAAAAAAAAAACAAAAAAAAATGTAGTGTTTCAATATTTTGTCCAAAATATAGAAAGAAACACCCTTTACATGCATTCCTTTTGGATAATATTGAAATTTGTGAAATTTGTGTGGAAATGCATGCAACAAGGGGTTCCCATCTTCACTAAGGCTAACATTAGTTTATTAAGGGGACAATGAAGCTATAGAACATCCTTGCTATGATGCACCAGAATTACTTGAGAAACGTCAACAACCAGGCATTTACCAAGATCCCACAAAGAAATTCAATCCTTATCAACAACATTCTTAGCATAATTGGAACATACTGCTACCTCTCCAAACATGGCCACCAGAAACCAAAAACAAACCTTGGAAACAAGGATGGCAAGGACAAACGTATAGATCTATGCCAAATTTTCCTTGGTATTATATATAATATCATCCATATTCTCCCTAATATCCTCAATATCTACAAAAAAATTCCACAATGTTCCTCTCAACCTCACTAATTTAATGTTAATCAAAATCCTCTACAACCAAAATATCCACAATCACATCCTTTACATTGCTCTCGACTTAAAATTTACGCATTACAAATCAATAAAGTAGCTCATCCCACTTACAATATTGATTTATAATATTTCTCATCCTATACGATTACCCTCTTGAAGCTAAAACATATCATTTCATATAAGGAAGGGTACTTCATAAGGATTCACTTGTTATCATTGAAAAAAAATGAGATAGAAATTCCAAACTCAACTATTGATGATACAAAAATAAAAGAAACTTCTTCTACTCCTTCAGTAAGTCATCCCTCTACATATTAAACTCCTCCTTTCCCAGAAATATTATAGGTAGAGAATAAATTAATACCATCTCATTATGATGTACTTGATGAATCGAAGAATGTTTGTATTTGTATTGCTTTACTACAAGCAACCAAAGGTATCCCAATTTATGCAAAAATAGTAAGGGAATTATGATTCCAGAAACTAGGAAGAAAAATAAAATATCCACAAATGATACATTTTATTGGTAAATTAGCAAATATTATAATGGTAAAAACTTGATTTTGGTGAAAGGTGGAGAAAAAGAAAGGAAAAGGGGGAGTTTAAAAGATTTTTCTCACACTTATCCTCATAAAATTTAGGTATTTTTTATAGAAGGTTTCTTCTTCTTATTGTGGATTAGTTGCAAGTCTGATATGATAGAATTCTTTCAAGCATCTAGACAATGTAATTTTGTTTCTTATTTTTCATTTTGAATAAAAGTATGATTTTTTCTAGGCGAAAAAATAATGGGGAAAACATTATTGAAAAATATCTTGATTCAAGAATTCTCATAGTAAAGATTCATATCAATAATTATTTAGTTCCTAATATACATATAGACTTAGAAACAACAATAAATATGATTACAAAAAGTATACTAAATGATCTGCAATTAGATAATATTTGTTACACAACAAATATTTTATAATTAATAGATAGATATACTTTTAAACTTGAAGGAGTGTTAGGAGATGTTCTTGTTTCCTTAGATTATTGGGAGTACCCAGTTGATTTTTGGTTTTAACATCTAAAACAAACATGGAAGGTAATCCACTAATCTTAGGAAGACCATGGTTAACCACAACTAATTCATTTATTAGCTTTAAATCAAGGGATTTGACCATTTATAATGAGAATTAAGTAGAGAAGTTCACTTTATATACTCTAGAAAAAACAATCATGGAATTATAAAACATTGCATGAATAAGAGATGAAAACAATGATGAAATTGTGCAATTAGTCTTAGCACTTTCAAAAGCTATGATTTTTATATAAGATATTGAAGAAAATCAAATTACTAATTTCATTGATGATTTAGATTTTGTCAATATCTTGAGGAGTAGTCTTATTTTACTCATATCTTGGACTAAAATTTTCAAGAAAATTATACTATAGAAATTTTTTCATCATTATAGAATTCTATAGCACCTATAAATTCTATGTCATAATCTAGTAGCACTCTTGTAAGTGTTAATCTAGGAAAAATTTAAATATCAATTATAATCTAGATGAACTGGACTATACTAATATGAGAGTAATAAATCCTAATCTGCATATGCATAATTTATATATTATGGAAAATTTCAATCCTATCAAAGAAACTCAAAGATGTATGAATCCTATTTTAAAAGAGATCATAAATGATTAACTACAAAAAAAGAAAACGTAAGATCACATACCCAATTTTTTTTTATAGCTAGTGGGTATCACCATTGGTGATTCAATCAATTGTGTCCAATTCTACACAGTCTGGATTTAGCATTAATTATGTTATATTTGTTACTATACTTGAATTGAAGTAATTTATTCTTGAAATAATATATTTGTTAACAAGTTTTGAACCAACACAAACCAACATTGATATTATACTAATTAGACCTGACTTTATGCCTTATAGATTCCTCCATCATTAATTTTTTTAATCAATTCAATAAATTAAAATTTTGCAATATATAATTTTAGTCACATTTTCTTCCATTATTCCATTAACCATGATCATTTTCTTTTAATCTGACCGTTATACCTCTCTCTTTAATCTTGACCGGCTGTC
Source organism: Pinus taeda (assembly GCA_000404065.3). Taxonomy (NCBI): domain Eukaryota; kingdom Viridiplantae; phylum Streptophyta; class Pinopsida; order Pinales; family Pinaceae; genus Pinus; species Pinus taeda. The sequence goes on along the minus strand of APFE030252700.1, from coordinate 71,962 downwards.
CATAAAAATATACACAATATAAACCATACCAACGGTTCTTTATTTTTTTTCCTGAATTTCTTGAATGAGTAGATAGCCAATTTCAAAAACATGATCCCAAAACACATTCTGAGTTATATTCAGTCGTTGAGACGCTACCAAGATAGATAGAGTGAGATGCAGCAATAGAAAATTCGTCGTTCTGCTTAAACAAGACACGATGCAGAGCAATATAAAGGAATGGCAAGGAATGAATCATGAAGAAGGGTACAGTTTGATCATATTTCCAGAGCAAAACGTGTTAGTTTGTGACAACGAACAACGAATTTAGTTAGTTCGTTAACCGGTTAACTGTATTGTAGGTGGTTCCCGTCTGTTATGTAACGATTGTAGTTAGTTCGTTAACCAGTTAACTGTATTGTAGTTAGGTGCTTCCCGTCAGTTCTGTTTACAGTTATGTAATATGATATAAATAAGGTAAGGCACATGAATCAAATAGAGCGGAGTATTCACCCATTCGAATAAAGATTCTGCTATTTTCATATCTTGGCGTTTTGTAACTATTTCTTTATCTGTTCATATCTATTTATCTGTCTCTGTTTTCAATAAGTGGTATCAGAGCCTGCGAAAGAGGAGGCTGTGTTGAGCGTGAAGAAGTTTGCAGTGCGTGGAGCTGCTGTGCGTAAAGTGCCTGGAGAAGCCTGTGAAGAGCAGTGCGTGGAGCTTCTGTGCGTGAGGGTGCGTGAGCCTGCTGAAGGTGCTGCCTGTGAGGTGAAGGAGCCTGCGTTGTTCAGAATTGGGTATGGTGCTGGAGCATAAGCAGTATTTTGGGCTGCCGAAAACCGGGTATATTTTTTTTTATCTCAGAATTTTTTTTTTAATCAGAGAGCAGTCAAACAAGAACAGTTTTTCAGAAAGCAGTCAGGCAGAAATGTTTTTTAGAACGCTGTGAAAGTGAAATTCTTGTAATTCAGAATAAAGGAAAAAGGACAGATTTTTTTTTAAGGAAAGAAACAAGAAGGAAATTTTTCAGGGTTTTAGGAAGACAGTTTTTTTTATTGTTGAAGAGAAAGAAAATTTTTTTCAGGGTTTTAGGAAAAGAGACAATTTTTTTTGAAGAGATTCAAGGTTTTTTTTTTTGTTGGAGAAATAAGGAGTTTGTTTTCTAAAGGAATATAAAACCCTAGAAAGTCTGAAACCCTAGGAAAGGATAAATGGCGAAGATGTCGAATGCGAAATTCGAGGTGGAGAAATTCACCGGATAGAGCAATTTTGCTCTTTGGAAACTGAAGGTTAAGGATCTGCTTGTGCAACAAGGGTTGCACAAGGCATTGGATGGGGAGACTAAAAAACCTGCAACCATGACCACTTCAGACTGGGAGGACTTGGATGCCCGAGCTCTCATTACCATCCGGCTATGTTTAGCGGATGAAGTTCTCTTCAACATTGTTGAAGAGACTACGGCGTCAGGATTGTGGGAAAAACTTGAAAACCTCTATATGACAAAATCATTGACAAACATAATTTATCTGAAGAGACAGTTATACAGCCTTAGAATGAAAGAAGGTTCAAACGTTGCAGAACATTTGAATGTTTTTAATACACTAATATGTCAATTAACAGATATGGAAGTCAAAATACAGGAAGAAGATAAAGCCATAACCTTGTTGTGTTCTCTGCCTGAATCATGGGATCACTTCGTAACTTCAATTAGTTTCAGCTCTGCTGATTCTTTGAAGTTTGAATCAGTCGTCGGAGCGCTTCTGTCTGAAGAAGTACGAAGGAAATCCAACACTGAAACAGCTGCATCAGAAGCCATGGTCGCTAGAGGACGCTTAAAGGAAAGAGGAGAAAAACCAAGGGGAACTTCCAGATCGAAATCGAAAGGAAAGAAGTGTAAGGCGAAATGTTGGAACTGCAATAAAGTTGGACACTTGAAGAAAGACTGTTGGAAACTAAAGGAATCCGAAAACCTGAAGAACGAAGCGAATCAGGTCGATTCAGGTATGATTGATGAAGTTTTATCTGCTGAAGAATTGTGTATGGTAGATGAAACTTCACCTGAATGTAATATCTCTCAGGGTGTAGATAGTTGGCTGTTAGATTCTGGTGCTTCGCATCACATGTGCCCATTTTTTTTTTGGAAAGAAACAAGAAGGAAAATAGTTGTTAGTAGAGATGTAACATTTGATGAATCCTCTATTTTAAAATCAACTGTTGAAAGAATTGAACAGGAACAGGTGTCGCAAAATCAACGAGTTCAGTTGGAGGCTAGACCTTTCGGTGACAGCCGGAAGGAAGGAGAAACCTCTGGAGAAAAAGGTGCTGAAGACACAAAGGAAGCTGTTGAAGCTTCTGAACCAGTGCAAGTTTCTAAACCAGTTCAATAACCAGTTTCTCTAAGAAGGTCTACAAGGGAAAGGAAAATTCCAAAAAGGTATGAAGATTCTGCTTCGTCTTTTGCTTTGATTACTGAAGATGGGGAACCTTCTTGTTATCAGGAAGCAGTAGATGATATAGATAGCGGAAAATGGAAAGTGGCTATGGAAGAAGAAATGGACTCCTTAGCCAAAAACAATACCTGGGATCTTGTAGAGCTTCCTGAAGGGAGAAGTGTTGTTGGATGCAAATGGGTCTTCAAGCTGAAACGGAAAGTTGATGGAAGTATCGA